>JAOTQJ010166240.1:0-26432 GCA_025642045.1 Solanum sejunctum | reverse complement strand
ATATCTATATCTATATCTATATCTATATCTATATCTATATCTATATCTATATCTATATCTATATCTATATCTATATCATGAGCATGAGAGTATGTGAGGAGTCCATGTAATTCATATATTCAATAATTAAGCAATCAATTTCATTGATCTTTCAGTACTAGAATCATCATCGAGTGCATCACTAATATGTCATGACAGTAAGACACTTTCAGCGCCTAAAACAATAAATAAATGCAAATTCCAATCATATTTTTTGAATATGATGTCCGTTTCGCGTACACGTACAGAAAAATATGTACGAACATAGATTTTTAGATGGTTTGAAGAAGTGAGTTGAGAAAGTGCAAAGTAGACCATGTACAAAACTCACCATGTGTTATAGAACACACTACGCCTCATGGTGGGCTATCGTGAAGTGCACAAGCTAAAAGCAAAAAAGGAAATTGGCAAAGTGAGACTCCACGAGACCCTTCACGGACCGTGGAGCTCACTACAGATTGTGAATGGTACAGTAAAGTATGATAAGTATTGGATCATAATTTAAAAGTGATTTTTCATAAGACCCGCCATAGGCCACAGAATGAACCACGTGCCATGGTGAGTGCTCGCAGTGGGAAGATAGGAAATTAAAAAAAGCCAAGTGACACACTATGAAATTCTTCACGGGCTGTGGGTGCACACCACAACTCGTGTAAGTCGTCTGTGAACCATACCGAATTAATTTTTCTATTTACACTAGGATTAGATTTTTCATGTATATAAATAGTATTTTTATTTATTATACTATTATTATTGAATGCTGGAATACATAAAACAATAAAGAGACAATTCTTGATCGATATTTGAAGATCAATGTCAATATTTTCATCTTTCTTTATAGATTTTGGACTCCTCTCAAAATATATACTCATATCTGCTAACATTCAATAGTGTCTCAATGGACTTTTCATTAATTCAATCTCATCTCAAACCATTATCATCGTCATCTTTCATCAATAAATATATTTTGAAAATAATTACATTATCGTCAAATTTCTTGCTCAAAACATCATTGAACTCAATGCACAAAACTCATAAAAACTCACTGAAACATGCATAATCTTAGTTTGAAAATAATACTCATTTTATGCATGAAAACCATCAAATCTCAACTCAAAATAATGCATGAAAATTATTAGTCTCAACTCAAAATAATGTATAGTGAAATCATGATAATTATCTCAATTAGGGTTCATAAGAAAGTAACCATGAACAACAATTTCAACAATAAAATAATGACAATTTCAATCATAATTATATATAATTCAATAGAAAAAGAATTAGCTCAATCGAAATTCAAAAACTAGACTTTTTATTCTATTCAATACTCAGTTTAAAATAAAAACTTAGACATGAGGTACGTGGATGAACTCAATACATTGCTATGATAGTCTTACCTACCTAAAAAGATTGAAATTTGACTAGAAAAGGAATACTTCGAGGTAATGGCTTTAACTTTAACTTTTCTTTTCTTGAAGTAGCTCTCAAAGTACTCTAAGTAATTATGAGGGTGTGGGCATCATTGGCTATTTTTATGGGTCTTATTTTAATCCTAAATGTTCAAAATTTTGTTAGAAAATGACCAAAACAGATAAAAATGACCTTCATTAAAATTAATGACAGAAACTATAAAACCCTGTCTATAGGTCCTAATTTGGTTTATGGCTCATAGACTAGCTTTTGCAGAACCTAACCAATAATAGGCTTGGGTCTACGACCGATCTTCTATGGATTGTACAAATCTTTTGTGGAACGTTGTGCACATTCCAATAGCTATTGAAATGTAACACCTAACTCTATGAATTGATCTACAACTCGTAGGTAACTATATGACTCGTACTACGGGGTTCGTAGACATGATCTTTAGAATTCAATTTCACTAAGTATAAAGGGGACTACTTGACGTACATTATGGGTCATAGGAACTATTATGAATCAGGGATATTCCTCGTGAAATTCATACAGTTTAGCCCCTCACAGGATCTCATCTACGAACCCTATCTATGATATGTAGAAGTATCTATGAGTCATAGAGTGAATTCGTAAATCAATTTCAAAAGTCAACATTTTTACTAAGTGTCATAGAAACCACGAGTACCATCTACAGACCGTAAACTTTCTATGGGTCATAGAAGCCCTTGGTAACTAGCAAAAATATATTTTTCTCGGGTTCTTTTCTAAAATTTTGGACTTTCTAGGTTAGGTTATTTTAGGGGTGTTATAGATTGTATAGTACCCATATGGAATCAATATATTGATAGAGTATCACAAAGAATATATATTTTATTTAGAATTTAGTAAATAAGATTGTGACTTTTATAATTTTCTATTTATTTCTTAAAAAAGGAGTCAAATGCTATATGATACCAATAGGGTATTAATATATAGATGAAATATCACAGAGAATCAAGCTTAGTCTTATATGGTATCAATATATTGATGGAGTATCACAAAGAATATATTTTCTACTAATTTAATGTTTAATAAATAATTTTCTCTTAAATATTTTTTTATTTATTTCTTTAAAAAAAGAGCTCAATCATGTATAATACCGATACGATATATTAATATGATATCAATATACCGACGGAGTATCTCAAAGAATACTTTTTCTACTAATTTAGAGTTTTGTAAATAATTTTCTTTTAATTATTTTTTATTTATTTCTACAAAGAGCCTAATCCTATATGATATTGCTGTAGTATCAATATACCAATGGAGTATCACAGAGTACTAAGTTCAATTATATATAATATCGATATGGTATCAATATTCCGATGGAGTATCACATCAGTGATAGACTAGATCACATAAACAAGGGAAGGGGCATGGGGATAAATACTTTGAGCCTAAAGTCCAACTCGAAAAAATAGATTAAGAAATTTCATATATATACAAAAAAACTAAAAAGTTTATTAAAAAAAATAATCCTTTTTTTTTAAAAAACATAACCGAAGAAGGTCATGAGCTCAACATAACTCAAATAAGCCCAAGGTCATTAGGTCCTTTTTGCTCAAATTAGTCTAACCCTTTTCTCTTTTCTTTTTTCGTAACTTGTTTTTTAAAAAATAAAATTATTTTCTTATTTTGCTATGTCTTTTAATATTAAAAAAGAAATTTTTTTGTTTTTTTAAAAAAAAAAACATTTTCAGGTGGTTTTTGGGCAGCATATTTTTTTAAGAAAACTTAGTTTGTTTTTATTTTGCTGTGATTTTTTATATATAAAAAAAGAAAAAAATTCTAAAAAAATTCACGTATCTTTTTCATGTATCAATTTTGTATATATGTGTATAAATGTACATCAATATTGTATAGATAATTATGTAATGTGTCGACATTGTATAAATTATTTATAAGAATGTCTCATTATTTTATAAATAGCTTGTAAACATGTATCAATAATGTATAAATTGTATACAAACACGTGTCGATATTATATAAATAGGTATGTTATGTATCGACATTATATAAATGGTGCATAATTGTGTATCATCATTGTATAAATAATTATGTAATGTATTGATATCGATATTTATTTAACTATCGTGCATTACAACCTCAATCAATTAAAAGAATAAATAAAAAATAATAAAATAATATTTTTTCAACAAAAAAATGAAACAGTTAAGAAAGGAAAAAAAACTTTTAAAAAAGAGCACCAAAAAAAGTTTAAACATTGAATTTTTTAAATTTTTTTTACTTAAATATAGTGCAAAAAGAAATTTCCAATTAAAAAAAGAAAGAAAGAAAAACGTCAAAGCCAAAATAAAAAAATAAAAAAGAAGAATTAAAAATAGCACTACTAAATATAAAGAAATAAAGAATGAAAAGATTGAAAGAAAGAAAGAAATTCAATAGCCCAACATGGGCATTCATTACTTGTTAATTGATATGGCAAGTTGCCAAATTAGAAGCAAATAGCCGAATGACCATTTTGCTAAGAAACATTGGTCGAAAGGCCATTCTATGTAATAAAAAATGTGAGTTATTTTTTGTGTAAATAATTTTGAGAAAATTTTATAAATAGCTATAGAGTGAAGTATAATAGACTAAAATAGCTAATGTTTTTAAAATTACATTATATAACTATAGTCATGCCAACTCATATGTATATGTCACGCTTCGAGAAGGTACCCTAGATGTAACCGGCACTCAGAGACTATTGCTAGTTCCCAAGCGAACCATTGGGCTCATAACATTTATTCGATCAATAAACTCAAGACAATCAGCGAAATAATAAGGAAAGTAATGGGCACATCTCCTCTAGTCTCAAAATAATATCAATAAATAAAATGGCTAGTGGAAAGAATTAGTTCAACAAGTCTTAACATTAACATTCGACTCTAGTCTATGAAGCCTCTATTACTATCAAGTGGTGCCAATGACAGACCCATGACTACCTTAAAATAAAGTAAAGCTAATCAAATCTAACTCCAAAAGCAAGATGAAAATAAATGTAATGATTCCTCCGAAACAGGGGAGGCTCATCCATCAGCTCAACGTCTTAGATCCTCAACGATGCGTATGATGATGATTCCTAATCCATATGTCTACATCATGAAACGATGCAACGCCGAGTGACATCAGTACTTGGAATGTACGGTATGTAAAATAGCTAAATAGAAATAATATAGGTAGAATAACATGAAAATAACATCAACTCAACTCAAGAGGCTTAACTTATCTCAACTCAGTAACACACACAGATTTAAGAATGAGATCATGCTTTAAAAATTAGACTCAATAGTATCTAACTCATACCAAATCATCTAAATTTTATAATAAAATAATGCTCCTCAAAAGATACTTCAGTATGCAACTCAGTCAAATTGAATATGCAATTTAGGGAAGTTCTCTAACTAACATCCTCACTACCACCCTCTTTGATGGTGCACAATGAAGATGATGTTGTTGTCACATCCGTCCTAAACTTGCCACGGTAAAGCATGTACAAGTCTACCTCATGAATCATGATTCATCAGCCCCCGTCCAGCTTTTTGCGATAGGAGTTACCAGAACATGCTGCACAACTATTCTACACTGGCAAAAGTAGTTCTGGGCATTTCTTCTTACCCAACTTGGTGCTTAATACTACTCTAAAAAATATCCTCTTTAAAATTCATCTCAAACATCATCATCAATATCATTTTTCATCAATAAATATATTCTGAAAATCATTTACATTATCATCAAAATACTTCCTAAAAACATCAACCGCTCTCTTTAAAAAACATATGCTGCAAAAATCTTTATATATCATCAAGACTCTTTCTCAAACCAATTTTTATGCTCAACATTCATAGTCATGCAAACTCAATAAAATATGCTCGAAAATCATCCTTGCTCAATGTACAAAAATAATCATCAAATCCAATTCGAAAAATGCATAAGAAAAGTATAAAGTATAATCATCACTTAGGGTTTATGTGAATGAAAACATGAATATACATTCAAACAATTACTCAACTTCAAGAGCATCATCAAGATATTACTGTATACAGGAAACTTATTAAGACAATAGAAAACTCAGAAACTTAATTCAAGAATTGGGGCTAAAATTTCTCTCGAACTCAATTTTAAAAAATTAACATGTGGGGCGCATGAATGAACTCAATCAAACGCTATGAGTAGCCTTACATACCTGGGATGAAGGTAGACAATCAAATTGGCATGAATCTGACTTGAAATCCTCGACTCCTCGCTTTTTTCTCTTCTCTTTTAGTCCTAAGTCTTTTTCAAGGACTTAGAACAGCTTAAGAATGAGCTAAAAACCTTACTGACACTTAAAATGACCATTTTGATCATATATTAGGTCCAAGAGGGGTTTGAAAAGGATCTAGAATTCCCCTCATGAAATTCAAAAAAAAGTTATCTCGGGACAGTGGTTTTGCGACACGGACTGCATATTCTTTTTATATTTTTCACCAAAAATGATTCAAATGAGCTTTATAATCTTGTAGAAAATTTTTGCAACAAAACTAAGTGTTGTTCTGTGGTAGGTGCACGTCGCACACCTGTCGCGCACCCTTACTGGTTCGCTTTTTCGCATAAAAAATTATCTTTTGATCCGATAGCTCTAAAAATCAACCGAGACCATTTTTTCACTCAATTTTTTATGTTGATAATAAATTCAGCCTTGAATTTGTCATCGGAGCGTAGAAAGACGCATTATGCGCACATCTCTCCTCTAGGGGGATTTTGATAATTTTATCGGGCATTACATTTATTTTCTCCTTGGGATTATTCGTCCTCGAATGATGAGTAGGGGCGGTTATAAGGCACGAATTCAAATTCTTAACTCTTTATTGACTTCGACAAACTCTACTCAGATTTCAAGAATATGCACATCACTCAAGAATAGAAAACTCAACTTGTTAGAGAACATCATCATCTGAATCTTATGGCTCTCATCAAGGCCTAAGTCTCGCTGTACACTATTACCAAAGTCAAGCCTAACTCAAAGTCACCTTGTGATACCTTGTAAGTTAGTCACAATCCTACAATCTATCCTATAAAGTTCTCATTTTATACCTTAGACATCCTCATCGGCAGACATAAATGGAATTTTGGAACTTAAGCAATTCAAATCATTAGAACACCCCGTCAATTCATTGTTCGGACTCAAGAAGGAAGCATCAACTCTAATCGAGAATGAGACCATCGCGATATGCAAGACTCTATGGACACTCTCAAGCTCAACTCCCCATCTCAATTGTGCTCCCTTTCATAGCGCTCTACTCCATTAACTTAAGCTTATAGCTCTTACTCAAATTTTCATTTAACCACCTCCTCCTCTTCCATTCAAGCCTACTTCTAAGCCTCAAGGTGTTATTTACGATATAATCATATTCATATAAAGCTAACCCTCAATAGTCAACTCTAAACTTCACGGGGCTTTCATTAAAAGATCACTAGTCCTCTTCACTACTTCACTACTTTTCTCGAACCCTTATTACGAAGTCTTCATTAGTCTATCATCGATATTTGCATAACAACAACTACAAATTCAAGCCTATCACTCTAGCCACTTCAACTATACCTTAGAATTTTCAAGCCTACTTAGCACTTCTACCTCCACTATTCAATGAGTTCTCACTCAAAGTCACACCAACATACTCTTATCTATTTGCTGCTCATAATATGGTTTTATCTCTCTCCTCTTTCCTATCTCTATCCCTACATGACATAAGTTTAACACCAATATCATAACAAGGATACACTCACTCCTCCTCATCTACCCTCATCCTTAGTCTACTACTATTATCATAACTATTTGGACCTGGAGGAACTCATCATCTCCCCCCTTTGGCGAAACCTTAAACTACTACCTCTCCGTGCAAAATAAGCACGAATATCATCAAGAACTCAAATACTCAGTTGTTCGAATACTCATTCTTATGAGCATATTTCGAACACAATGTCTAGAGTTTAAACTTTATCTCCAACATCATTATTAGGCACGAATACTATCTAGGACTTGCATACTCAAGTACGTAGAGGCTCAAAAGGAACATCAACTCAAAAATAGGAACTCAATTCCATTATCATAATTCAGGAGCACTCATTCTCTCTCATCACCTATAACTCATCTACTACTATCAACAATGGCATAACAAGCCGAACGTTAATGCATGCGTAAGATGACATCAGAATCTAGAACTCTCACTCTCTCTCATCAACTATTACTCCTTTACTATGATCAATACTTCTATCAAGAGTGAAAAACTGGATTACTCAAAGGGTTGGAACGGAGATCATTTGCATGATTCAATAAAAAAAATCTTATCTGAGGACATTCATAATGAAGTACAATCTCCCTCATCTATCAAGAATTACTCTGAGTCCACAGAACTATACACAGTGTAAACCTCAGGTCATATTTTATTCAACATAGAGCTAGAAACTCTTAGATCCATGAGGTAAGATTACTTCTTATCTTGAAACTCAACATGAATGGGAATCAACATGACGTGCATGATACTAGACCATAGGCATGACAGTCATACACCAGAAGGGAATAGAGCATCATTTCAACTGGAGGGTAAAGATTGTATGAGATAGAAAAGAATTGATATCTCATCTTGATCAGCCCATCACTATCGAAGATTCAACTCGTCATCTCCCCCTTAGCTCTCAAGGTCCTCTCTCTGAATTTGTGAATCAATTTTCCCTACTAGGCTATAAGCATATACCTCCACATAGTCAAATAATCACTATCCATAAGAATATCTTAAACTTTTCTATTATACTATAGTCGAATACAAATAACTAGCCACTTAGACTCTTTTCAATGATATCACTCTTAGCTCCTTCCTATGTCTATGAAAATCTTTCTATATTTGCTATTTATATGGCATACGTAGCCACTTTCCATAACTCTTACCATCTACCCTCCTCTTTTTCCTGTAGACTCCCAACTCATGTGCCCCTATAAACTCATTGTTATATGACTTAAAGTATCATGAAAATTCATTATCATCTACCCATAAGCCCCAATCGACTTAGCTACTCGTGACGACAAAGATTACTTATATTAGCCTACTTCACATTGGCAACTCAAATATACTATCTAGATTCCTATAGCAGTCATAACTTAGAGTTTCACACATCTTTACACAATCATAGATACCTATCTCAAGCATCCTTAAGCTATCCTCGTCTCACTAGTCTTACCTAAGGGGAACTTGTACCCTACCTATAGCATCATTTCCTCACAAATCAATGTCTTCATCTCAAACATACACTATGGCAAGACTCTTAGAGCAAATCTCCAACTAAGACTATCACTCTCACAATGCTATCTCCTCTTTAACACTACTACTCCAAAATTCAAGCTTAGGGTCTAGAACTAACATGTGCATCTATCACACACCTCTCTAATTCTAACTTACAATTACTAGATAAAAATTTTAGTGAACATAATCCCACTAAAATCTCATAGCGAGTATTCAATTAATATATCCCTTCCCCATAACTCAGTACAACTCACCTATTCAATCATATCTTCTTATCTGAGTAAGCTCATAAGTCGATGAATCTCATGAACTCTCAATTAAAAATCATAAGCCTAATTTAGATCTATCACAGTGAAAGCACTCTTTTCCCCTATGTATACTTCACTCTTGGTAAAAGAATATCAAAATACATCAACATAGACTTCTTTCTATTTTTGAGCACGCTCTAATACATTCTGATACTAACTCTCTCTCTCTCTCTCTCTCTTTCTCTCTCTCTCTCTCTCTCTCTCTCTCTCTCTCCCTCCCTCAATATGAAAATCGTAGGGCACTCAACACACTTTTATCAAACTTATGGAAATTGACTCACCACCTCATTACTTACCCAATAAATACATAACTCTAACTACAAGCCTTAATCAGTCATCGCTCTTGCTATCTCATCCCTTTCTTTCCATCATCATCCTTCTAATTCTGGGATGATTCTATGCTATTCAAGGTTTATAAGACCTCACATCTCACACCTAGGTGATAATATTAAACTCTTTAGAGACATAAGCTCCTATCTCATGGGTCGCATCAAAAGCAAATTTTGAAAAAAAAGGTTTGGGTATCTCTAGAGCTAATTCAAATGCATGATTCATATGAGTAATATTGCACTCTTTCTAGTCAATAAACTTTGCACTTGTCGGCTTCTCTCAAGCCTGATATAGTCTCTCTACCATTCTGATTACTTTATCACAGAGGATCTTATTAATAAGAGTTTGAACATTACTATCTCTATCACCTCGTGGATGAGGCATAGTCGACAGGTTTTAAAGTATCGCATGAATCATTGTAGATTTCTTACGAAATAGCTCTATCACACGATTTTGAACGTAAAAGAAGGAAAACTTTTCCTAATGTCCCATAGCCTCCCTATTATGGACGTGGCGCGCTTCACACCAATAATAAGGACTCTACTAGACACAGCTTCATAGACTCCCTAGGACACTTGAACTCTGTGCTCTGATACCAAGTTTGTCATGCCCCGAGAGGGTACCCTAGACGTGACTGACACTCAGAGATTATTGCTAGTCTCCAAGCGAATGACTTGGCCTCATCACATTCATTCAACCAATAAATTCAAGACAACCAGCGAAAGAATAAAAAAAGTAATAGGCACATCTCCTCTAGTTTCAAAATAATATCAATAAATAAAAGGGCTAGTGGAAAGAACTAACTTAACAAGTCTTAACATTAACATTTGGCTCTAGTTTATGAAACCTCTATCACTATAAAATGGTGTCAATGACAGACCCATGACTACCTTAATATGAAGTAAAGCTAATCAAATTTAACTCTAAAAGTAAGATGAAAATAAATGTAATGATTCCTTCGAAAAGGGGAGGCTCACCAATCAGCTGAACATCTTAGATCCTCAAATCCATATATCTGCATCATAAAATGATGCAGCGCTGAGTGATGTCAGTACGTGGAATGTACGATATGTAAAATAGCTGAATAGAAATAATATAGGCAGAATAACATGGAAATAAAACATCAACTCAATCCAAGAGGCTCAACTCGTCTCAACTTAGTAACACATGCAGGTTTAAGAATGAGATCATACTTTGAAAATTAAACTCAGTAATATGCAACTCACACCAAATCCTTTAAACTTTATAATAAAATAATGCTCCTCAAAAGATATTTAGTATGCAACTCAGTCAAATCGAATATGCAATTTAGGAAGTTTCTCTAACCGACATCCTCACCACCACCCTCTTTGATGATGCACAACGAATATGATGTCGTTGCCACACCCATCCTAAACTTGCCACGATAAAGGACGCAGAAGTATACCTCATGAATCATGATTCATCAGCCCCATCATCTTTTTGGGACAGAAATTATCAAAATGTGCTGCATAACTATCCTACGCTAGCAAACGTAGTTCTGGAGAATTTTCTCTTACCCTACTCGATACTCAATACTACTCCAAAAAAATATTATCTTTAAAATTCATCTCAAACATCATCATCATCATCATCATCATCTTCCATCAATAAATATATTTTAAAAATTATTTACATCATCATCAAAATACTTCTTCAAAACATCAACTGCTCTCTTTTAAAAATATATGCTGCAAAAATCTTTACATATTATCAAGACTCTTTTTCAAATTAGTTTTTATGCTCAATATTCATATTCATGCAAACTCAGTAAAATATTCTCGAAAATCATCCTTGCTCAATGTACAAAATAACCATCAAATCAAATTTGAAAAATGCATAAGAAAAGTGTAAAGTATAATCATCACTTAGAGTTCATGTGAATGAAAACATGAACATACATTCAAATAATTACTCAACTCAAAGAACATCATCAAAATGTTATTGTATACAGGAAACTTATTAAGACAATAGAAAACTCAGAACGTAATTCAAGAATTAGGGTTAAAACTTCTCTCGAACTCAATTTTAAAGAATCAATACGTGGGGCGCATGAATGAACTCAATTCAATGCTATGAGTAGCCTTACATACATGGGATGAAGGTAGATAATCAAATTGGCACGAATCTGACTTGAAATCCTCAATTTCTTGCTCTTCTCTCTTCTCTTTTAGCCCTAAGTGTTTTTCAAGGACATAGAACGGCTTAAGAATGGGTTAAAAATCCTTTTGACGCTTAAAATGACCCATTTTGATCATATATTAGGTCCAGAGGGGTTTGGAAAGGGTCTAGAATGCCCCTCACAAAATTCTAAAAAAGAGTTGTCTTGGGATGCGAGGTCTGCAACGCGAACTGCGTATTTTTTTGGCATTTTTCGTCAAAAATTCTTCGAACAAGCTTTCTAATCCCATAGAAATTTTTTGGGAAAAAACTAAGTGTTGGTCCACGGCAGGTACTACGTGCAACTGTCGTGCACCCTCACTGGTTTGCGTTTTCGCATTGAAAAATTATTTTTTGATCTAATTGCTCTAAAAATCAATTGAGACCATTCTCCCACTCACTTTTGATGCTGATCGCAAATCCAGTCTTGAAATTACCTTCGAGCATGGGAAGATGCATTATGCACACATCTCTCCTCTAGAGGTATTTTGATAATTTTGTCGGGCATTACCGTATAATTTCGTGCCTTTTGAATGTATAAAATAAATTATAAAAAGCCTTAATTTTTAAAATTTTGACATTCCGACTGTTAAATATGGAAACTGTTCCTTAATTGAAGGAAGTCAATAATAATTAGAATTTCTTTCCTACGGTGACTCTTCCATCAAGGAAAAGAAGTGTCATTGGAGTTTCTTGCTGTCAATTTAGAACCCAAACAAGTGAATATTTTCTGCGTTATTTAACGACAAATTTGGTTAGATTGGTTTCGTGTTTCTTTTTCTTTTTTGTGAGACTTGTGTTTCTGATGAAAAAAGTATATATTGCTTCGAATTGAAGAAGATATTCAATTCAATACGAATTTGTCTCTGCTGCATTTCTGTAGATTATCTGTTGCATTTTGTCCTTTTTTTTTAGTCTTGTAAATCATAATATTTTTTTTGTATCTCTATTTGTAGAAGTTGTATGTTTCGTTATGCATGTGTTATGTATTTACGTTTGTTTAGTAATAATGTGTGTAGTTGTATATTGTGTTCAGTTCTCGAATCGTAGAAGGAAAAAATGGTGAAAACTGTTCATCAATCTTGCTTTGTTATCATAAAGGTTATTCAGTTGTACGATAATCAATGATTTTTTTTTGTTTGAAAAAAATACATGTTATATCCACTGCGATTTGTATATGTCATATGACTTGTTTAAAAGACTATTACGATCGTATAATCTGCTTGACTAGTAAAATACACAATAATAATGAAGTATACAAATGAGTATAGCAGTACCTTTTACTTTGTGTATAATTTTTCTATTTGGTTTATTTAAATGAAACCCAATTGTGTAAAATGTGTTGTGTGCAGTGATGTCGTTACTCGCGATAATGGTTATGCATTCTGGACGATGGGATGATGATAATAGCTACGTTGATTATGTTTTGGAGGGAGTGGTTTTTAAGGAGAACTCAACGTATAACGAACTTTATACATTGATTGCTCGACAACTACAAGTTGATCTTATTAGGAAAGATTTAGTGCTTGAGCATAAAGTTGAACAAGGGAAAATGCCAATGGTGAGACACAATGATATGAGTGTTAGGGTTTATGTTATGTCGAAAAAATCAACCAATGATTTTAATAAGTATCCAATATGTGTAAGTATAATTGAGAAGGGCGCAGATAATATTAATATGGGTGAAAGTTCCAATGAACATTTTGGTGATTAGAAAATCACCAATGTATGAATTGGATGAATTTGAATCAAATCAGATGAAAATTGCTGAGTTGGTACAACCTCTTAATGTTTTAGCGTCTGATGAATGGACGGGAGTAATTTCGAATCCCTCATATAAGTTTGTGGAAGCAGACCGTGTGTATAGGGACAAAGCTATCCTAAAGGTTGTTATGGAGCATTATTCAATCGTGAATAGGTTTCAATTTAAAATTCAGAGATCGAATGCAATCAGGTATACACAAATATATATACTAGACCTTTTATTACAAAAAAAAATTAATTTTAAGTGTATACAAATATATACACTAGTCCATTATCGTGATGTTTTGATGATGTAGACTCATATTGGTTATTTGGGGGTGTTATGTATAATGGTGTATGTTTTTTTGATTGTTAGTTTTGTGTATACAAGTGCAGTTACACAATTGTGTGCAAGTCAGATGAATGTGAATGGTTGATGAAAGCTTTTGCAATAAAAAATTCTGGTATGTTTTGAATTTGGGTGTTCAACACGCACCATACATGTCAATTGAAGGATAAAGTTTATTCCCAGAGGTAGGCAACTAGCAATCTTGTTGGTGGGATTGTGAGGCCTAAATTGGAAGATTACAAGAGAAAAGACACCTTCAGATATAAGGAAAGACATGAAAATTGATCTTGGGGTCGATGTAACATACATGTTAGCCTGGAGGGCAAAGAAAAAAGCTTTGAATTCATTGCTTGGGACACTAGTTAGATCCTATAACAAGCTATCAACTTATTTATGTATGCTGGATCACACATATTCGGGCTCTCATATACAACTGAATAAGATTGATGAAGACGAATTTCTTTATGTCTTTATTGCTTTGCATGCTTTTATCGGGAGTTTTGTTCATTATAAACCTGTGGTTGTTTTTGATGGGAATCATCTTAGAGGTCAATTTAATGGGTAATTTATTTCTGCAAGTTGTATGGATGGAGCAGGTATAAATGTTTTAATAATTGTGTATAACTGTCTTAAGCGATATGTATATGTATATGTGCATGATTTTTTTTTTATTAATTTTGTAATATTTTGTGCAAACAAGACATATAATTCTCACTTGCATATGGAATTATAGATTCTGAAAATCATGCCTCTTGGACATAATTTTTTGAGCAATTTAAGGAAGCATATGGGCACCGTCATGATATATGTGTGGTTTTCGACAGAAACGAAACCATAATTAAGACAGTTATGCAGGTGTATGATGATGTTACACATTATGCTTGTATATGACATTTATGGGATAATGTTAAGACTAGATATTGAAGGTCTCATAAAAGGTTGAGTGAAGTATTTTGTACAATAGCAAAAGCTTATACACAGTCTGATTTTAATAAACAAATGAGAACTGTGAAAAATGTCAATGTAAGGGTTAAGGAATATTTGCAGTTAGTTGGATATGATAAGTGGTCTTGAATTTATACTCCAATTCATAGGGGATAGTGTATGACGTCAAATCTTGCAAAAAACATAAATTCAGCGTTGGTGTCAGCGCGTGAGTTACTCTTTTTTAACTTTTTAGAGGAGGTGCCTATGATGTTTGGAAGATGGAATTTGAAAAATCAAAAAGAGATAATATATATATTTACTTCATTGATGAGTATATTTCAGGATATATTGGTCAAGAATGAAGCTAAGAATACAAAGTTGACGGTATGTTTCGTGATTGTATAATTATTATTTGACATGCATTCTACTTGGCTAAATATTATAAACTTTTTATTTGATTTTGGACAGGTGGTATCATTCACTGTTCACATTCACAATGTCAGTGATGAAGGGAGAAAATTTAAGGTATGTCTTTCGGACAAGACATGTAGTTGTGGCTGATACCAGATTGAAGAAATACCATACGAGCATGCTTGGGCTGTGTTAAAATTTAAGTATCTAGAGGCATACAAATTTTGCTCGGATCTGTATAAACTGAAAACCATGTTGAAGACATACCAAGTGCCAATAGATCCATAGCCAAATAGAATGAATTGGGTTATACCAGAACACATACTAGCTGATTTTGTTTTAGCTACCTCCTATATTCAAGAGACCTCAGGAAGACCAAAAGAAGAAGATTAGATTCAAATCATTCTCTGATTTGCTATCTTCCAAAGGGAAAAATACATGTAGTACCTGTGGGATTCAAGGTCATAATCGGCGATCTTGTAAAAATAGGCCTCGTATTCCATAGTTTATACCCATTCCATCTCTCTGTTGTTTTTATTTGTTGCCATTTTGAAAATTTGGATGTCCAACTAAACGTTTTCATTCATATTAATAAAACTTAAAAATCTGAAACTGACATTCGTTCTATGTTATTTGAATGGATTATTTGATTATGGAGATGCTGTTATGTATTAAGTTAATTAGTGTCTATATAACTAGTGTATATGTTGTTGTTTCTGGTAATTATACACACGTATGTGTGTGTATATGTAAATTCAATGAATTTATCTTTATAAAAATACTTAGTTTATATGTGTGTTGTTTTGTATAACAGATTATATGTACTCAATTGCTGATAATATATATACACACACACATGTACACACACATACATGTGTGTGTGTGTGTTGTATTATATACCTGAAAATATGTATGTATATGTATAACATGAGTTAGCTGATTTAGTATGAGTGGCTTTGTATACTGCGCGCGTATTTGTATATATTTTTATACTTGTATATTAGTTTGGTCTATGTTATACATATATTTATATATTTTGTTGGAGAACTGTTTGTATAATCGTTTATATAAGATCATCAATCATACACATGAGTATATGCATGTGTATATATCTGGTAATTGTTTTGTATATATGTTAATGTAGACATGTGCATTTTATGTGATAACGTTTCTATATAAGTGTGTATTACTTTTTTTTAAATCTATAAAACACGTTTGTATTTGTACTGAATTGGGATAAATATACAAAGCATGTTTCTATCACCCTAAAAAAGTATTTTGAACAGTGATTATAATAAATAATCGAATGTGTATATGGTATAAATGTATATGAATAGTGTAGGTTTGTGTTATACATCTATATATTTGTATAATTTCAATTCAAATATGAATACATAAATAATTCATAGCCTGATTTGTGTATGTTAAGTAATAATAAATCAGAATATTGAAAAAATGGTCAGTTGAAATATTATTAAATACATATAAAATATTTGTTTTGAATGCCCATGTCTGCATCAACATTGAAAATGCAACGTTTAAGAAAAACACATTCAAAAGCGGATAAAAAGCTGTCAAAATTTAAATAAAAAGTGAGGATGGTCTGTATTCCAAAAAAAAAAAATAATAATGACTTGGAATGTCTTAACAAAAAGGTAAGTCGGTTTTTAAGCCAAAAAGTGAACAAAAAGTAAGACCTTACTGGACAGGTAGACTAAAATGGCGCTTCGTCATCGCTGACTGTGCCTTCTTCATTCTTTCGCTTTCCGTAATCCCACAGGAAAGCTACATATCTAGATTGCATGAGGTCACAGTCTATGGGACTTTCGGGTATTGCAAGGCCTTCACTCAGATATTCTGCGAACACAGCCAAGTCTATTCTACAATCCTTGCAAAAACAAATCAATATAAGGATGGTAGGCTGTGTTATTTAATTTGTCTATGGCATCAGATAACAACTTACAAGCTTTCTTCGTGCTGCTGTGGTAAGTTATTCACGCGTACAATTTCAAATTTGTCATATTCTATGTTGGGGTAGTATTTTGGTTGCAAATTTATATCAACCACCCTTCTTTGTACAACTGTGACGAAGCGAGGTAATTGGGTATAAGCTCTGCAAACTGGTTGACTTCCTTTTCTACGTATGCATCATGCGATGGAGATCTAACGGAGTCATATACCATGATTGATCGGCGACCAATAGGAACCAGTGAAATTTGTCCCTAAGCCAAATAGGTATAAAAACATTGTCAACTGCACAACAGCTAGCAACCTGTACCCATTGAATTCGGTGCTGTCAAGATCATAGTACACTCTACAAATGCTATGTATAATTCCACCGACGTTGCAATCAACAGTAGTAAATGAATAGCCAGCTGTTTTGGAATACTTGATTTTTTTAACAGGTAATACATGATTACATCTATATGCTAGAAAATATTGAAAACTGTATTTTCAGAATGTATAAGATTAAACCATCTGACTGCATAGGAATAAAAATTAATTGGAAAGTGATATCAGACCGAGTCGTCGATCGTCTATCCTTCGCTTGCTAACTTGTAAAATCAGTTCTCGTTCGACACTTATGAAACTCCAAAATCAAATGGCACTGCCAAATCAGCCTTTTGTTTCTTGTAATGTTTGCCCGTGACATTCCTGAATAAAAGTAATAATAATAATGAGAAAACATTTAAAAAAATATATTGGTGATCCAAAAACAGACCATCACTGTGTCTGATATAATACGTGCTTTTTTTATTTTCTGCCTAGAAGATCAACTCTGCGCCATCTCCAGAAAGCCAAGTGCAGCTCTATGTCATGATTTTGTGAAATGTATTTGAATGGATGCTTCTGATAGAAAATCAGTGGACCAGTTGATGAACCACCTGTCCAACGTATAACTTAAAAGTCATTAGGAGTGCGTGTAGATATTAAGGTTGTGTATGTATAAATATTTGTATATTCGAAAGTTAACCTGTTTCAGATCAAAAGGAGGTCATGAATGGTGATACATTATATGGTCGTGGCCGCTTGATTCTTCTAACTGGTAATGGTGTCATGTCGATCGCTAACGAGGGGGTGTTAGCCATGACCATTGGGTGTACAATTATTTTTCTTTCAAGGTTAATGCTCTCCTGGTTAAGGCTGGGAAAAAGTTCATCGGGCAATTCAAATTGAGATGCACTTATTGTTTGTTCTGGAACTCCGCAGGTTCAAGACTTGACCTATGCGGAATTGTTGGGCATGAATCAGGTGGCGCAATAGCATCAGCCTGCTCACTGCCTTGTACCCTCCCATAGTTAATGTATGTGTGTGTATAAGAAGCATATATGCACATACCTCTGTGTTGTCTGCTTCTTCTAATATATGACTCGCTTGTCCAGTTGGCTGATTATGAATAGTTGTGAGTTGTTCTTTCTGAATAGCGGCGGCTTATTTTTTTTGAGTGAAAAATTAGTGAGATTAAATTCAGTTACTATTTATAAGAAAATATATACGTCTTATATATACACACACCCCTCATTATTGTTAGATTCAGTTGGGAGGTGTGTGACACCTATATGTGTCTGAAGATTGACATTGACCTCTGGTGACTTTTTTCGACCACTATTGTCCATACTGTAATGAGGTTAGAGAATCAAATTCAGTTTCTTTTTGTCTGTAGAATGTACATATTATCCAAAAATACCTCTGGCTCATCTAAATCTACATAAATGTATCTGACTGACTCAGACGTTAAGTCACTGAAAGAATGTGAGAGTCCTGATTGTTCGCCGTGATCATCTCCCTGAATTGGGATGAACTTACAAAAATATTTAACTACAAAAAGAATATGTATTATGGTACAAAAAAATTCAATGAGCATGATATAATGTAGAATTCAGTGTATGTAGAGCCTCGATGCAGTTTTCAGAATGCATGTTATACATATATATATACGAATTTAATTGGGTCTTCTGTGCACTAACCTGCTAATATATACTGCACAACGTTACATATAGAATTATTTCATATTATACGTAACAAATAAATATATTCTGTGTGAACTATTATGTGTACCGACCTTGTCATCAGTTTTATTGGTTCTCATTTGGTGCAAAAGTGCCTTGAAATTGTCGTCCATTATGTTCTTCACATCTTAAAAATCCTCTTTAACCTAAAGTTGCTATAGAGTTAAAGTTGTGTAAAAATAATAACATAAGTTAGAAGTTGCTATAGATTTAGAAGTTTATCTTACAGATGTCTTGAACAATTCGAACTCTTCACACAATATGGTTGCTTCGCTTGACTTGCTGCTCGAAGGAGTGGCTGCTGCTGCATCATTTGTTTTTTTTCCTTCCAACTGGAGGCCCAGTTAGCGTGTTCCTGGAAACATGTGTCATTTGTTTCGTCTTCTCCTTCTTCGCCGAAGGAGTCCTTTCATTAGTTGAACCTGATGCTTGATGCTGCTGAGGCCTTTTGGTGGGTGACTTTTTGATCACCGCTGTCTGAACTTTCTTTGAAGCAACACTGACAGAGCTCCTTAACTTTTTCTTTTCAGGAGAGCAAAATTGAATTTTTTCCTCTTTTCCTTTGGTTTGTTTTGCATCGGGTGGATCTTAAAAATCATCGTCAGAATTGTTGACTCTGGTTGTAGCAACATGATGTGTCCGATTCTGGGCTGTGCTTGATTAAACATACTCCGATGGTAATGGCAGACTTGATAGCTCTGCTTTTGTTGGAGTAATGTTTTGAAAGATAACTTGAATAGAGATTAAGCGATAAATCAAATATACTGAATTGTATATTTAACAAGTGAAATCAATGTAGTGTGTTTGGAAAGTTAAACCTTTTTGCGAGTGGCTCGTAACATGACGTTCATTTTATGAAGTCTCATCGAGGTTGGTCATTTGTGGTCTCGCAATTGAGTATCCTTGTGATATGATCGGATTTCTTGACATCGATTTTGCGGTTGATGTTGGAACAACACTCATGTTAAAATTATTATCTCCTACTTTCTCTGATTATCTAGAATAATCTAGAAGGTTCTAGAGATGTGGAGAATTCTCTAGAAAAGTCTAGAAAGTTCTAGAGATGTGTGGAGTTCTCTAGAATAGTCTAGAAGGTTCTAAAGACGTGTGAAGTTCTCTAGAATAGTCTGGAAGACTCCGGAACTCTCTAGAATTCTCTGGATCTTGCAAGAAGGCCCTGGGACATTCTTAAAGACTCTAGGCAAGTCTTGACATGTAAATATCTAGATATTTAGTAGGCAATATCTTAGATATTTGGTTGAAGATTCTTGGCCATCATTTATAACCGTTGGATCAAAATGATCCTAGCCGTCTGTTTAGAGAAGGGGCTAGTATAAATACCCCTTAGGTTTGTCATTTTAGGCATCAAGCAAGCAATAAACAATCAAGTAAGATTGAGAGCACTCTCCCATAAAATACTTAAAGAGCATTTTGAGTATGTAACATTTTCTCCATAAGTCTTCCTCTTTTCAATTGTGTCCCTTCCATCTTCAACAAGTGGTATCAGAGCGGGCAGTCGGGGACAGTTATATTCGAGCTAGCGATTTTGTCGATATACACTCTGGGAGTGTGAAAATTCTTTAGTTGGGGACCAAACTCTATTGGTTGAGTGTCGGGCGCTAACGAAATTGTCATGGCGGATCTACTATCATCGACTAGCTCACTCGAGAAGCTCAATGGGAACAACTACAGTACTTGGTCTACATCTATCAAGTACTATTGGTGGGACAAGATTTATGGAGCATTGTTGGTGGCAAGGAGACTACACCGCCTACCGACAAGGAGGAGATAAAGGAGTGGGAAGTGAAGGCTGGCAAGGCCATATACGTGTTGTCGCTCACCGTGGAGGACGAGTTCCTACACCGGATTAAGGATTCGGTAACCCTGAAGGAGGCATGGGATACCTTGGCAACCCTCTTTACAAGAAAAAATGATGCCAAGCTACAACGGCTAGATAACGAGCTCTTGTCTATTAGACAAGAAGACTTGACAGTGAGTCAATATTTTTATAAAGTTAAATCTATATGTGGTGAGATAAATAAGTTAGATCCCGAGAATGTAATAAGTAAGGCAAGGATGCGAAGAATTATTTTCATGGTGTAAACAACAAATATAATGGCCTCATTACTGTAACTCGAGGTTGGACTAAAGAACCCACTCTAGCGGAGTTAGAAAATATTTTATCCAACCAAGAAGACTTTGATAAACAAATGTCAAGGGTCTCATTGAAGGAGGAAGATACAACTCTCTTTATGAAAAGGAGAGTACCAAAAGAGCAAGACAAAGCTCCTAGAAAATACAGCAATGGAGAAAGTTCGGGGAGGACATCACATTGGCAGCAAGGATGACGAAGAAGAGGTTCATCGCGAGAGAGAGCCCGCCATGCTCAAGAAGATCTAGAAGAGAAGAAGTAACGACGTCAATATGATCGATGCTACAAGTGTGGAAGTAAAGGGCACTTTTGCAAGAGATTGCAAGGCTACTAGAGTGAAAGGTAATGTTGTAACCTTCAATAATGAAAGAAAAGGGTGGAAATGTTGTGACCCAACAACCGGCCGCTGCTACACATCGAGAAATGTGGTATTTGATGAAGCCTCATCTTGGTGGTCTTCTTAAGCCGTGTTACTTCTTGAGTCCAAGGAAATTGAAGAGAGACTTCAAGAAAGACTAGAGAAACAACCAGTAACAAGTGAAGTTCACCAAATACAAGAAGTTCCGGTGGAGAACGAGCCACAAGAAGAAGAGGACAGAGCAAACTCACCAGTAAAGGATAGAAGTCTATGGCAAACAGGAGTACACTAAATATCACCAGAAGAAGCAAGACCAAGTCAATTGGATGAGATAGTCAAAGAAGAATTTCCACCAAGAAGGTCAAAGAGGACACGGAAGCCGAATCCTAAGTATGCTAATGCCGCTTTAGTGAAAGATATCGGAATCAAGGAGCCAAACTCATTCGAAGAAGCGAATCAAAGAAAAGAGTGAAAAAAGGCTATGGAGGAGAAAATGAAGGCGTTGCTTCAAAATGAGACGTGGGATATAGTTCCCAAGCTAAAAGATGTAAAACCCATATCATGCAAATGGGTGTACAATTTAAAGGTACGTGTCGATGGCTCGATTGATAGATATAAAGCTCGCTTGGTTGCTCGAGGATTCTCTCAGATATATGGCCTAGACTATGAGGAGACATTTAGTCCAGTAGCCAAGATTACCACAGTATGAGTCTTATTGGCGCTAGCAGCAACCAAACCCTAGAAACTTTGGTAGATAAATGTGAAGAATGCATTTTTGCATGGAGAGCTTGATCGATAAATAAACATGGAGAAACTTAGAGGCTTTGAGAGCAAAAGTCATCCAAGTTATGTGTGTAAATTGAAGAAGGCATTATATGGACTCAAGCAAGCACCAAGAGCCTCGTATGGTAAAATTGTAGAATTCTTGATTAAAAGTGGTTATTCAATAACACCAACTTATTCAAGCCTATTTGTGAAAACACGAGAAGGAAAAGTGGCCATAGTACTTGTCTACGTAGATGATCTTATTATTACAGGAGATCACGTGGAGTAGATTCAACAAATTCGAGGAAATCTCTCAGTCTATTTTCAAATGAAAGACCTCAGTGAGTTAAATCACTTCCTTGGTCTTGAAGTAGAAAGAACTAAAGATGGGTTATTTCTATGTTAACAAAAATATGCTCAAGATCTCCTTGATAAGTACTAGATGCTTGATTGCAAGCCAATCTCAACCCCATTGGAGGTAAATGTAAACCTCTGTGCATCCGAGGGAAAATGTTTAGACAACTCCATCATGTACCGATAATTGGTTGAGAGTCTAATCTACCTCACATTGACGAGGCTAGATATTACCTATGTTGTTGGTGTAGTGAGTCGCTACATGCAAAAACCTAAGAAGCTTCACTTGGAAGCGGTGTGACACATACTAAGGGAAAAGGTACTACGAGGTGAAATCAATGTGAAGCACATAAAGACTGAAGAACAAGTTGCAGATATTTTCACCAAGGGTCTCAATGGCCACAAGGTGGAAGAATTTTGAAGAAGGCTTGGCATGACTACGAGAACCGCGATAAGAGAAAGTAGTCATTGAGGGAGAGTGTTAAAATTATCATCTCCTACTTTCTCTAATTATCTAGAATAGTCTGGAAGGTTCTAGAGGTGTGGAGAATTCTCTAGAAAAGTATAGAAAATTCTAGAGACATGTGGAGTTCTCTAGAATAGTCTAGAAGGTTCTAGAGACGTGTGGAGTTCTCTAAAATAGTCTAGAAGACTCCTGAACTCACTAGAATTCTCTAGAAACGAGTGGATCTTGTAAGAAGGCCCTGGGACATTCTTAAAGACTCTAGGCAAGTCTTAACATATAAATATCTTGATATTTAGTAGGAAGATTCTAGGCCATCATTTGTAATCGTTGGATCAAAATGATCCTAGCCGTCCGTTTAGAGAAGGGGCTAGTATAAATACCCCTTAGGCTTGTCATTTTAGGCATCAAGCAAGCAACAAATAATTAAGTAAGATTGAGAGCACTCTCCCACAAAATACTTAAGAGCATTTTCAGTGTGTAACATTTTCTCCATAAGTCTTCCTCTTTTCAATTGTGTCCCTTCCATCTTCAACAACTCATACATCCATACTTGCATGGCTAGTGGAAAGTTGTGAATTCTATAGTACTTCCTAGTTAATGTAATCTTGGAATGCAGGTTTTTCGTTAGCTCTTCGAAGGCCTTGTTGCCCCAAGGATAGTCTGCGTATCTACCATAATCAATAATATCAAAGTTGTTATTGTATATAACTATTGTCTTTGGCTCCTTCGACATGATGAAGCTGTGTATATAATACAAAATAGCAAACTTGATTGCATCCTCATCATTGTCGCCCCAGACCTTGTTGTTGAAACTGCCAATCAGTTATTGCTTTTTAATGGAGCTACTGTCACCAATGTACTGACTTAAAATTCTGTTAGACTCTTCAGTGCTGAATATAAAATCTGACATGTCGTCGCAATACTTGAGACCAGAGATAATAGCGAATTCTCCACGTGTGAATTGGAGTGTAAATCCATTTACATATATAATAATGCATCATTTAAACTGCCTTGCACCTCTAACAACACAAGACACTTCAAAAGTTGGGGTTGAACACTACATCGGTTCATGACAAATAGATGTGAAAAGCATGTGGCAGACTCTCAAAAGCGATTTATTTAAATTTCAGACAATATTTTAGATAAATCTCTCGTCACACTGGTATTTGTATAACATTGCATACGTTGAACAATAGTGGGACCCCTTGAATCATAAAGTCAACTTCCTACAAGATTCATATAAACTGTACACACACATACACACACACACATATATATGTATATGTATATGTATGTATATATATATACTTTATTGAATATATATGTATATATTTTTAGCATATGTGTATGCTTATATAACTTGATGTTTGTATAATATGTGAAACCTATTTGGTGTATACATATACATATTGTATTTGTATACAGTGTATAGTACATATGTGAGTCAAAAAATAAAATGTATAAAAATCATGAAATGTAATGCATATACATGACTTGTATATAAAGATGTGAGAATGATTGCGGCGTGTATAGAAAGATTGCGGCGTGTATAGAAATATACATTTGGTCAGTGTTATACTTATACAATGGATATGTATTTATACACCTTGTTTGTTTTATGAAGTGACTGTATATTCTCTTATGTATATATCTCAGATGAGTAAAATAATAAATCAGTAGTTAAGATTTCCTTATTTACTTGTGTATGAAAACATGAATGCATCTATTGTGTATACGTTCAGATGAGTATTAACAAATTGCAGATACATATATACAGTCACTTCATTCTTTTACTCATGTGTATACATCTCAGATGAGTAATAACAAAATCAGTAAATAAAAATTATTATTTTTAATTTGTGTATAAAAACATGTATACATATCGTGTGTGTACATCTGAAAAGGATTACACATTTTGGAGAAATATACATACAAACATGGTTGTTTACACTAGCTATGTATATACTAGAAATTGATTGAACATTCTATCTCATTATACATAGGGCTAAGGAAAATACCTTATTATCATCTTCACTATCGTCATTGTCGTTGTCATCTGTTGGAAGAGTCTGACCCATCATCTTGCTTCGTTTCGTTACTAGTCGAATCAATTTCAACATTTTCCCTCTTCTTTTGTTGACTCCTTAACTTGAAAATTGGTTCATTAGTGGCATTTTTGGATGCTCCCTCTTCATTAGCCCTAACTTTTACAATAGACCCTGGAATAATCTTGATTTCTTGAGTTAACCCCAGAAAAAAGGATGGTGATTCTTTCATTTTTTTGTTATTGCAAAGTGTGTATCTCTCGTTAACCTTTTGAACGATGAATCCTCGACCATTTCGACTACTGTGTCAAGAGTTTTGTATACTAAAAGTGGGAGAAAATTTTAAATTTTTTAGCAAAAAAATCAGAACCCTGTCAAAACACAAATAATGAATTTTGTCTATGATTCTTGGAGGAATTTCATAAAAAAAAAACATTAAATCACTTACCTGTTTGAATATGACTAAATCTTGAGACATTGCAGGAGAGTGATTAACGGAGAGTAAAATGAGGGGAACAGTTATGGAAGTAAAATCAAATTTCGTATATACATGGAAGAGAGAAAAGTCAGAGGAATATGAAAGGGCTTATACAGACGGCTAGTGGAGCCACACGATTTTATAGCCAAAAAATTGTAAGCATTGGTTAGCTAAGTAATATTATAAAAATATAGTTGAATTTTGTTATTTAATATTAAATATTTGTTCAATTATGTAATTTTTTCAGTAATTTTTTTTAATAGCTTGTGGGTATAATTATCCCTAGATCTAATTTGAATAAATACTTTACCTAATGGGCCTAGTTTATGTAGTTTTTCCTTAGATCGGTCATTTTATTACATTCTATCTTCGGCCTTAGTGATACCATACCCTTGTTGAAAAGAGAAATTTATCAAAATAGCTACATATTTTTTTGAATATTTGTTATTTGCCTTCAAATTCAACAAACTGACATTTGTGTCGATAAGTTCCACTTGGGGGGATAAGAGCTATCTGGCAAAAGAGAATAACATTGACATAAAATCTATACTTTCTAATCAACAATTCAAGGAGGGTGAGCTCGGGTGCATACTGTTATGCTAAAAAATGACTTTTTGAAAAAAAAGAAAATTGTTCGAAAATCAAAAATCGATTTAAACTCAATTAATTTGAGAAAAAACCAATTCTCGAGATTCGAAAGAAAAAACAGAAAAACAGAGTCGCCACCTAATTTTACGGATAATTAGGAAACCATTAAATATTTAAAAAGATCTAACAGAAAAAT
>JAOTQJ010166231.1:0-26435 GCA_025642045.1 Solanum sejunctum | reverse complement strand
ACAACAACAACAACAACAACAACAACAACAACAACAACAACAACAACAACAACAACAACAACAACAACAACAACAATCAAAATACAAGTAATAATAATAACAAGAATTATAATAACAGGAGGAGTAGTAGTAAAAAAAATCTCATAAAAATCTTTATTATCTTATAAAAGAAAACCTCATAAATATCTCAGAATAACAAAAATTATAATAACAAAAGTTCTGTTTTTAAAGGGGATTTAACTAATTAAATATGGTGAGCAAAAATAGGGTGTCAACAACCATCGCGTTCCCCTCAGAATGTACAACACTTTAGGCTAAAATTTTGTTCAATTCCGTCAAGATCCGATTACGAAATCAAGATACAATTTTTTCACTAAAATCGAGAATGATAGCAGCAAAAACAAAGAAATACCTTGAAACACACGTCAAATCTCGAAACCAACTTCACCACAAAGTTCCTTGTGGAATTTCGAGTCACATGGACCTTTGAATCACCAAAATCAGACTTATATAACCTATTTTTACGAGCTGAGGAAATTATAAAATGAGGTTGATTCGCGATAGCTGAACATGCATATATAGGCCTCACACCTTCTCTACAACTGCGGATCGAGTCCCGCAAATGCGGAATCATGGGTCACAGACCCTTTTTCGCAATTACGGGAGGCTTCCGAGAAACGCGGGGTCAAGCCAAGCTGGCCTCTGTGATTGCATCATAGGCCTTCGCAAATGCGGAGTGTAGTTACTGCACCAGCAAAGTTCAATTTTCCTTTAGGGCATTCTCGAGGCTCTCGATATCTGTTTTCAGTAAACGAGTAGTGTAATCACACTAATTTCGATGTTCCAAATCTAACGGTGCAGTTAGATTTCCCAACAGAGCCTCCTATGCAAAAATGAGCACTTTCTTTCTAGCTAAAATTGGCTAAAAGAACTGAGGGGTCAAAATACAACCAGATGACCCCGACCACTAGTGAAAGGTTATTTTAGACTATTTTCGACATTCCGGAGCTGACCACGCCATCAGTTATTGATTCCAAGCGCATTAACCTGAGTTTTAACAGGAACGTCCTTTTCAACTTTCAGTTGAACTCATTTTGCAACTTTCAGTTCAAAATCACATTAGAACCCTCTATCTCTGAACCAATTACCCTCGTAGCACAAATCAGTCATTCTAAAACTAACGAAACTGATAGAATCCCATTCTGAGGTCATTTACTAGGATTTTGACAGAAAAATCATGTTTGCGTCTTTGGCTCCTTGGTAAGCTGCAAACTTACACAATTCTCAACCAAACCATCCAAAACCCCTTACAACAGTCCCAACAGGTCATAATAAGTCTGAGGTCGCTATACAAAAGCTCAAAACATCATAAATAATGCATAAACACAAAATTAACCTACAAGGTCATTACAACATACCCCACTTATAAGGTTTTTATCTATGAAAATAAAGTAAAGGCGTACCTGATGGCTCAAATAGGCTGGGGTGCTGCTCCCGCATTTGTGCCTCCATCTCCCAAGTAGCTTCCTTGATCGGACGGTGTCGCCAATGCACCTTAACCATTGGTATGATCCTGGAATGCAACTGTCTGGTATCTCAATAGCAATCGGCTCCTCAACTAATGTTAGGCGGTCATCCAACTTAACCGCATCATACTGTAGCACATGAGACTCATTTGGAACATACTGGCGCAACATCGATGCATGGAATAAATGGTGGATAGCAGATAACCTGGAGGCAGGGCTAACTCATAAGCAACTAGCGCAACTCCTCTCAAGATCTCAAAA
The DNA here is from genome assembly GCA_025642045.1 of Solanum sejunctum. Taxonomy (NCBI): domain Eukaryota; kingdom Viridiplantae; phylum Streptophyta; class Magnoliopsida; order Solanales; family Solanaceae; genus Solanum; species Solanum sejunctum. The sequence continues at coordinate 24,648 of JAOTQJ010166231.1, read as the reverse complement.
GGCTTAACATACTAGGGACTCAACTTACCCCGTTTCTCAAACAGCATGACCCCTTGTAATGGCGACCTGCATAACCCCTTTTAGTTGCGAAACTCTCAGAAACACTTGGTCACCAACCTCAAAATATAAGAATCGGCGTCTATGGTCAGCATAACTCTGGTACCGGCACTGAGTTATCCTTAGTCTGTCTTGTATCACCCGGACGCTAGCTAGGGCATCATACAAAAAATATGTATTGTATGGGCTCGGCTCTGAAGACTCCAACTACCCAACTAAAGTACGGCATCGCTCGGCCATATAATGCCTCGAACGGGGCCATCTAAATACTGGTATGATAGCCGTTATTACAAGGAAACTCGGCTAACTGCAGAAACTGCTGCCATTGACCTCCAAACTCTTAACACACAAGCCTATAACATATCCTCCAGAACCTATATAGTATGCTCGGACTGCCCATCAATCTGGGGGTGAAATGTCATGCTCAAATCAATTCGGGTGTGCTCTCGTTGAAAAGACCTCCAAAAATTGGAGGTGAACTGTGACCCTTGGTCAGATATGATTGACATAGGCACCCCGTGCAACCGAACTATCTCCTGAATATAAATATATGGCTAATCGCTCAATACTGAAGATAAAGTGAACCAACATGAAGTGCACAACTTAGTCAACCGATCAACTATCAACCAAATGTTGTCATAACTCTTGAAAGTTCGAGGAAGCCCCACAACAAAGTCCATAGTCACCTGCTCCCACTTCCACCCAGGAATGGCTAATGATTGGTGTGTCCTACTAGGCCAATGATGCTCAGCCTTAACCTGATGGCAACTAAGACAATGCAACACATAGGCTGCAATATCTCTCTTCATGCCATCCCACTAATAATGCTGCCTCAAATCTTGGAACATCTTAGTCGTACCCTTGTGGATAGAATATTGAGAATCATGTGTCGCTTATAGAATCAACTATATCAAATCCCCTACTCTAGGAACACACAACTTGTCATCTAATCTGAGAACCCCATATGAATCAATTGCAGGCTAACCCCAGCACCCTGCAATACTCTATCGCAGAGACATGCTAGCGACTCATCCTCAAACTGACGACCCGAATTTGATCAACCAATGAATCTGTTGTTCAGAAGGCAAAATAGTAGTAGCATACTAGGAGAGCTCCTGAAATCTAATCTCATACTGGGACACAGACATCTTTCCCTTCTCAAGTCACACGAACTGGTCCTGGGGACGATCTTTAGCACTCCTGGCACAAACTTGATCATAAAGGCCTTTGTAAACTCAACCCAAAAGTCAACGGTACAGCATCTACTGGTCTGGTATCCCAGCAAGTTCACCACCACTGTATGGTGGTACGATTGAGTTGATAAGTAGTGAATTCAACACCTCGAGACTCCAACAATCGCAGGGCTTGCAATCGCTCCATACACGCAATCATGAACTCCTACGCATCCTCCCTTAGAGCTCCCGAAAACCTCGACGAAGCCAATCTCAAGAAAAATCCAAGCAACCACTGGTCCTAGAAATGCACTGCCCCCTCCGACTGGGCTGAGACCTTTGGAGCAGCAGGCTCCACTAGCTCTAGGGCATTCCCGAGGCTCTCGATATCCATTTCTAGCAACCGAATAGTGTAATCACACTGTTTTCAACGTTCCAAATATAATGATGCAATTGAATTTCCCAACGAAGCCTTTTACAAAAAAATTAGACCTTACTTTATTCCGACTAAAATTGGCTAAAAGAACTGAAGGAATCAAAATGCAACCGGATGACCTTGACGACTGGCAAAAGGTCATTTTAGACTATTTTTGACATTTTCAAGCTGACCAAACCATTGATTTTTTATTCTGAGCGCGTTAAGCTAGGTTTATGCAAAAATGCCTTTTTTAACTTTTGGTTGAACTAAATTTGCTACTTTCAGCTTGGAATCACACCAAAAACCTCCATCTCTAAACTAACCACCTTCCTAGCACAAATCAGTCGTTCTAATACTAACAAACTCGTGAGAATCCCATTTCACGGTCATTTACTAGAATTTTGCCAAAAAACTCATTTTAGCAGTTTTGGCTCCTCGCGAAGCTGCAAACTTACACAATTCTTAACCAAAACATCCAAAGCCCCATTCCAACCGTCCCAACAGGTCATAATAAGTCTGACATTGCTATGAAAAACTTAAAACAACATAAATAATACAAAAACACAGAATTAACCTACACGGTCATTACAATCATTGTCTCCAAAGATGAATTTAATTTTAAACGACAACAATATACAATCCCCAGTTTCCTTTGCTCCTCCTCTTCCCTCTCTAAATCACGTATATATTCCTAATACAAAAAAGTTGCAACATAATTCAAAGCTAGACCATACAAATGAGTTGTTTGAAAAAAGTTATTATAATGTATTAGAAAAATTTGAACTACCTAAAAAATCTCCAAGCGATCAATTTTCTCAAGGCTGGGGCATCCTTCATCAGCTTCTAAGCGGTCTGACCTTCCACCACTGACTACTAGCCTAAACAGAATCAGTCAGAAACAAAAATTCTACCTCTTGGAAATAGAAAAACATAACATGGGAACTGATGTTAATTCTGTAAGTAAACATAGAAAAATAGCTTAATAGAATAGTAGATCGATATATCTCCAGCCATTGTTGGCGATGTAGTCAAAATCGTCATCGTTTGCTTCCATCTTTTGGTAAATCTTCTAAGCACTCAAACCTCACTCAAGATGATGTGAGGTGTAGAAAGAGATTTGTGCTTAGGGATCTTTAACCAGATGCACTTATATTGATAGTTATTCTACCATCAAGAATAGTAGTTGGGAGTTAATAGTTAGTGGAAAGTTAGTAGGAAGTTGAAGAGTAGTGGGGAAGTTAAAAGAGTAGTGGATTAGTGGATGTAGTTGTATAACTTCATGGATAGTGGATGTAGTGGTAGTTGTTGCAACTTCCATGGAAGTTAAAAACCACATCCATGGAGGTTATGAAAGTTACGGACCACTATTTACAAAATGTGGCCAACATTTCAACAAATTTCACTGGAACCAATACCTTAATTAATAAAGTAATAGGATTTTAAAAATTCTACATTTCTCCACTCTATTGCGCTTCTGCTCCTCCAATGCCCTTGCACACTACTAACAAAAACCCAGTACAAAGCAATACAATAAAATTTCTCTTTAAAGCAGGCCATATCAAAAAAGAGATGTGTAACAGCACATCAGCACAACAGAGTTTTACTAGTATTGTAACATTGTTACTAGATATAGTTTGGTTAGGATTGAGATTGTTCAATTTATTTAGGCGTTAGTTTGTTTTAGTAGGCGTTAGTTTGTTTTAGTAGTTGTTATTTGTTTGTACATTCTAGGAGTTAGTAGGCTCTTTTTATTTATTGTATCTGTATATAAACTCTATGGGAGTCTCATCCAATGTAGACACTTTTCATCTATTCTGTTTCTAATTATTTATAACATGAACTACAGTTGCATGAAAGTATCAAAAAGCTGCTTCTATTTTTTGGGAGGAGGGAGGAGAGGAAGAAGCATATCATAGTTCAAAGATTCAAACAAAATTACATGCAATACATGAAAGACGAAAGAGTGAAGACAAGAAACTGCGTGTAGAAATACCAATAACATCAGTTAAAATATTAATTCAATGGTGAACAAATTTAAATGCTGCCCCCTTGAGGAACCATTAAAAACTTATTCAAAGAACACTACCAGATATTAGATGGGCTAATATCTAATAGTCCAGCATTAGGATAGATCTACCTCCAATACCATATTTAAGAAATTGAACCTTGCGTCTATCTTGTACTGAAATGCTAACTCAATAGGGAGGAGCCAAAGATCAAATAAGAAAAGTCGAAAACTACAGCCCCCACACTTGACCAATGCGAATCTAACAGATACAAGCATACCCCGAAGTTCATTGAAAGGATCTTCACCTTTTTCTCAAGTTCTTCAACATAATCTAAAAACAGGTCCTCACAATCTTTAGCTCACTCAACAGCTTTAAAACATTCATCATGTTCGAATAAGGAGATTGCCTTACTGAATAATCAATAGCAGATAGTGGATCAAACTGAAGTTCCACAAATAATGGAGCAACTTCAAGGTACAAAAGAGATACAAAAAATAACCAAGATTAGAAAACAAGCAACAGACAACTTAGCATTACAAATGAAAGACAAACCTCCATCTTGATGATGGTGACAGCTCCTTGCAATCCTGTAAGATTGAGGATATCCCAGATTGTTGTGAAAAATATCAGCTTTTTTCTTTTGAACAAGTGAAAAATACCAGTATCTTACACACTATGATATATCAAATGAAAGACACTCAGAAAAGAAAATTCCACTTCTGACATTATCCTGAAATCATCCCAAGCTTTTTTCTGTTTAACACGTCTCTCTTCAGCTTCCAGTTTTTTCCTTTGGCTCAGATACTGGAACAGAACACAGAACTTACATAATATGTGTAGATCTTATTCGTTTTGGAATACAGTATGCTGAAACATTGAAGCAGCAACTAACCCATTCGAGATATTTATTATGTAGCCAAAATAACAAACTGAAAAGGGAAATTTTCCATCAACTGCATCATCATTGAATGCCTACTCGGAGAGATGCCTCATTAAAAGCTTGCTTACTCTCACCAAGGGATTTCAGAGCACCATATCTTCAGTCATTGATTATTGCCCTCATGGCCTAACAAATACAATTCATGTCAGATGATCTTCCTCGACTTCAGTATGCACAAAACAAGCAAGTAATAAACCTGATCCCACGTGCAGTCAGACCCAATATTAGCAGATTCCAAAAGAGTTTTTGAATGCACTCTTTGCCTCCTAAATTTAGCAGCCAAGAGTTGAAAACAATGTGCAAAAGGATATTATAACAAGCAAAATAATCAATAAGCTGAGGCAATAAAATCAGATACTTAAAATAGGAGTGAGAGAAGTTTTGAGAACATAAATTAATGGGGACGAAAATAACAATCAAATATACCACTTTGCTCTCATAAACTAATGGTCCCAGCTCGACTGTTTTCTCTTCTGATGAAGTAGCACCTCTTATTTCAGTTACCGCACCATCTTGCTTAACTTCCTGCATTTCATGCACAACATAAAGCACAAAGTACAAAAGAGAACCTCATCAGAACCTAATCTTCACCTGCTAGCAGTTGACTGCCAACGGCACAATAGAAGTGATGGATCATCATTCAGCATAACAGCTAAGACAAGTTTTCTTGGTTTTTAACCACTAGTAATTAAATAATCACGTAAGTGTGTCAAAAGGGCAATGTACCTCCCTATTCTCCAGAGAAACTCCATTGTCATATGCTACTGCATCTTGAGCTGAAATAGTCTCAGAACTACTGGAAAAATTGAAATCCAAATATTAGTGCAATACAAACCAGAATGCCGGAGGGAATCTAGAACATATAAATCTGAAAGCATACACTGGTATCGCAACACCCAAGGTTACTGCTATTCCAATTTTCTCTGAATTAGCAACAGCAGGAGAAGCAGGATCTGAAGAATTCTGCATTTCAACTGCATCAATCGCTGGAAAAGAAACCTTACTAGATAAAACAAGGATCCTCTGTTGTGTTTATAGCTGCGTATGTAGATGACAGCTAACACACTGGGACTGACCTTGAAGAAGCTTATCATCCAAAAGCCTTTCTTCACAACCAGTTCAAAATCAAGGACTTGGGCAATTTCTTAGGCTCTCTTATACATAGATGCAAGGGTTCTTATTTCCTAGAGAGTTTGTACTTGACCTACTCAAGGAGTACCATTGCTCATGGTATTAAAGCCTTTCCAAACAAATTGATACGACAATAAAACTCAAAGCAAACGAAGAGTCACCTATGTCAGATACAAATGCATATACTAGCTGATAGGAAAGCACAATTTCCTAACGAACAATAGATTGAACATTGCATATGGAGTACAACACCTTAGCCAGTTCATGCAAGACCCCAGAGAACCTCACCTACTAGCTGCTTATCACATTCTCAGATACCTTAAGAAGGATCCAACTTGGGCATTACTCATGTTAAAGCCTTCTGTGACTCTAACTGGGTATCTTGTCCTGATTCAAGATAGTCTGTGTAACAACCCGACCTAGGGAAGCGTCTAAGCACAATTTATGACAATGAAGCAACATTAAAAAGCATGTAAGACCAACACATCTTTGTCCATAAAGCATACCAACTAGTACACCTATGGATAGAACCGGTACCGGTCAGTTTTCATCAAATAGAAAAGACTCCATAATAAAGCAACATAAAATGTAAAAGCCTCAAAGGGCCAACATATACATCGTCTCAAAATAAATACAAGCTAGAATAGAAAATGGTAGAGTCCCGAACTAAGGGCTCACCACAACAAAAACACTAGTCTTGAACGCCGTAAAACTAGCCAGGAGCCGATGGAGGGGTACCTATCCCTACATGGTTAAATCATGCAAGCAAAATATGCATTAGTATGTTGGAATGTACCAAGTATGTGGGATGCAATGCAAGACATGAAACTGTAATGTCATCGTTCCTAATATCCATACATGGTTAAACCATGGAACCAAAATATGCATTAGTATGTTGGAATGTACTAAGTATGTGGGATGCAATGCAAGACATGAAACTGTAATGTCATCATTCATAAATAAAATATGTATATATATAAGATAGTAAATTACTCAATATAAGCTTAAACATGAACAAGAAACATCGCTCAATAAGAATGAGAGTAAATGCACGAGAAATCATAGGTAATGGAATCATATCATAGAGTCACGAACTTGCGGGAGTAAACCTTAACTGACATATAAGACCATGTGAGCTACTACGTGGAATCCAACATAACCCCCTACATGTTGGCAGACCACTTGTCGGATGGAACTCCATCACTTCGCATGCATCTTTATATAACATAATTGGCCTACGTGGATCCACTAGCCTAGCCTACAAAGGGCTCCTATGGTGGCACATAGTTAATGAGACAAGTAGATGTTACTAAGGTTTCCTTACCGAACCCCACCTCAAAGACATATTCTGTGCTAAGTCATCCCATGAAATGTTTAAACATAACTTAGTCAAATTATGATATTTAGAATCATACGTAGCAATTATAGGAGTAGCTCGAACTTAATGAACCTCCAAGTGAGTATTGTCCTTACATCTTAAGGACCTTCTTAAACAACTTTAGGGCAATTGTCAACATGCTTATATCTTTGACAAATCATAACTTTGGAAATACTAAGCAATATACAACTTTTCTTGCTCCCTGAGTTTTCTCTTTCATTACATTCTCGACCAAGATATACTCTCAAAAAATGCTTACATAAACACCTTTGATTCCCGAACTAACAGCTTGAAGTTATAACTCGAATCGAAGCTGAAGCAACTCTACTTAGATTTCACTCTTCCATTCATTTATTAAATTATATTACTATTCTCTATAATCTTATTTAACAACATATTTATTTTCTTAATCTCAAATTTACAATTTAACCCCATCCATGTGTCCCTAACCTCGTGACAAATTCAACTGCACCAATTTTGGATACACAAAGATATTTGAAGAACAGAGTATAAGAAGTCTCACTATATTCAGACACATGGTGATAGTGTACTATTTGACACTGCAAAAATAGAGCATTCCTCTAATATGCTTGATTGCATGTGCAAATGCCCCTTAATAAATTGAATTCCAACAAAAGAACACAAAATAAAGAAATAAATAAACATACATTTAAGAAGTAGTTTTGTTGAATCAATTAGGAATACTTTCAGTACTGGCACTCAGTCTTAGTCGGAAAAGTTAATTCCATAGGAAACATGAGACATACAACAAGGGCGAACAGAGAAGTGATAAATTGATGAGGGTAAAAATTTCAACAACAGTAGTAAGTATTAACAAGGAGTAATTGTTAACCGAATCAGACTATTACTTGAAAGGGAACTCCAGATTCAAAGCCGGGAGAGCATGAGAGCAAGCTCATTGTCAGACATTTCAACATCAATACATACTCCCAACGAAGCAGCAAGTCTGGCAGCTAATTGATGCTTACACTGGGACAACACATAGAAGGGAATGTTACTAATATTTTTTGATATTGGAGAAAGAGGTTCATGATAAGAAGGGAATGTAGATCTCACACAGAGCTGCTCCCCTCTGTTTACAATGTCATAAAAGAAAGAATAACAAGCGCAATAATGATGTGCAAAGCATAAATATTCCTCGTTCGTCTTTGACTCTCCTACAACCTGTGCAAGCATAAAAAATGAAGCATAAGCTTCAATAGTTGTACCTAGACTCTAGTTAATTATGGATTACCCCACAGACACTATGGAATGATATTGTAAAAGGTTAAGACCTGAAAGATGGAACGCCCACTGGGCTGACCCAAGATCCTCTTAACACCTTTTTGATCAACTATTCTCGTTGCTCGCTCCAAATTCTTTCCAAACAAGAAATGCAATCTAATCAAGAGAAAAAATGAATGAATTCTAGAAGCAGAAATTGGAAATTAAGAACAAAAGAGAGGATTTTTATACTGACATTGAGAGTTGCTCATCGCTCACTGCGCCATCCAGGACATGAAAAATAGAAACTCAAAACAAAATAGCAAATTAAGTACAGTGATATAAATCCAAATAGGATACAGACTCTGAGACAATCAGTTCAACAAGAGACCTGAACTAGTTGATTGGATATCTTTCCACACTTTCTCCGCAGTCAATGCACTAGTGTTCATTCTCAAAAGGAGACCTGTAGCCTGCCCCAGTGGAATTTAAATAAAAATAAATTTTGAAGCTCAAGCACTAGCAACGATACAAAGGCTTTATTTCACTCTATTTTACTTCAAAAAGAAAATAAATAACAAATTTATTTGGAAAAAAGAGTATTTTTGACCTATTAAATAACAATAAGGGTATTTTTGGACCAAAGTATTGACGGTAAGGGCATTTTTAGACCAAACTATGAACGGAGAGCATTTTTGAAACAAAGTGTTGATGGCAAAGGTATTTTTAGACCAAACTATAAAAGAAGGGCATTTTTGTTCATTTCACATAGTTTAAGGGCATGGTTGACCTTTTTCCTTCTTTTAGTAATAAACAAGATGTCCGTCTATATATATATATCATATCTTTTTTCTATCTCTGTTATTTTAATATCATAAACTCCTAACTTAAAAGTTAAATTAGTAAAATACCTTTCTTAAATATTTAATTATCCTATTTACAAAAGAAAAAAAAAAAGAGGACAAAAACTACTTATAAACAACTCCTAACTAAATGTATATGTTCATGTGTCCAAAAAAACTGAAATTAACTTTTAAAATGGCTTTTCATAGTAGTCACAATCACTCTCGCTTCCCCTTGCACCATTTCGCCGATGACAAGAAAATGACATACTGAACATAAAAACAATTAAAAAGGACACTCCTTAAAACAAAAGTGCATGCAGTTCGTGTGGTTAGAGGCGCAAGAGAGCAGCTGGACGCCCCATGTTCGGTTCCCTTCGGCAGTATTTTTTTCCCCTCTCCCCTCTCCCTAACCCCTCTACTAGAGACCTGGACGTCCTGGGTTTAATTTCCCCCTGCAGCACTTCGGCTTTTCCCTTTTCTTGACCTTCTTGTTGAGTTGGCGTGCTCCTAGCCCAATGAAGGATCTGGTCTCTCGAAGTACAGTTAGCTAAGACTTTGGAGAAAGTAAATAACAGAAGGCAAATGCACAAGGACTTTTACGTGGAAAAACTCCTTGCTCAAGGGAGGAACAACCACGACCTGTCAATACAGGATTTACCAAACCAAATCCACTAAACAGCCAAGTAAAGAAATACAACGCACCCGCTATTTCTCTACTTTCCCTTACAACAACAGCTTGTACAACAAGCACAAGCAATGAGCACCCTCCAGATCTATTCTAGTCTCAGCACACAACCCCTATGTTGTTAGACCAAAATACAATCCAGCCTATAGATTGATACCCTATCTACAAGGTACACAACATTAGAACAAACTTGAACGAGTATGGATCACGTTCCTTTATAATTTAGGAGTGATCTTACACTTTTGATCACAATGCAACAACTAACAAACTACAGAACTATAGAACTAATCTATCAGGTCCCACGTCTGAAGATGCTATGTTTTAACACATAAGAGGCGAAGGAAGAGCTTTTCAACTGAAGAATAGTTAATCTTTTAGAATGCTTGAAAAAACTTATGTTTATTCCTTGGACACCTTGCTTTTATACTACTGTGGCTACATGGCATGGACCGTTGGTCCTTAGTACATTTGATGGACATTTCACCAACCACACCAGCCTGTCTATGGACATCTCACCAACCACACCAGCTTCAGTATATCAACACGACAGTCTACCTGGTCCTTCGCTCAGTTTGTTGATCATCAAAACATAACACACTTCATATACTTAACAATTTCCCCCGTTTTGATGATGACAAACTAAGCTCTGTTGATCTACCTGATCCCATCAACCAGATCCCTTGTACTGTATACCTATTATTCTCCCTGAATATAATATTCCCCCTGAATGTGTGATTCTTCCCCCTTTTGGCATCATTAAAAGTAAAACAGTAAACTAATAGAAGATGACAAGCAGAAAGATACTAGGTACTTGAATAAGCATAATGGAGTCAAAATCATAGCAACAACTTTTCATTTAATATTCCATGCATAATCACATACCATCCATCAACATGAATTGCGCAGACCTGGGCCAAGACCACACAAAAAAACCTCAACATAAAAACAGGGGACAGACACTTTTGGGGGGATCGGGGTACTCAAGGAGGAACCTAGGAACTGGAGGACTTGGAGGCTAGGGACTAAATAAGCTTAGCTATGTTGGCATTGTGATCCCTGTGCGCGTACAGGAGCTGCTGGGTGAGGGGACTTAACCTCCTTGGTCAATTGGGCATTAACTTCCCTTAGCTCGATCACCTCAGCAGAGTCAGGTCCTCCTCTAAAGCAATTTGCCACTTCAGCATTTAGCAAAGAAAGGTCGGCATCTTTATTGGCAAGGGCCACTGTCAGTTCCTCCACCTGTTTCCTCAAGGCTTCATTCTGATCTACCAGATCAGACATAGGTGATCTTTTGCCTCCTGCCTTGAGATCACTACGCTCACATTCCACCAGAGTGTTTTGGGAAAAGGACTGCTTGATTGATCCTACAACTCCCCTACTTAGCTCCACCCCCAGTACGCAAACACTCGATTTAACAAAAAACCATATGCCAGACCATGTTTTCCTTCTGCCATTTTGAACATATTCCTCATGTGTTCCATCATAAGCGCTGGCAGATTGATTGGTACCATGGTAATTATCTTCTCCATCAAATAGAGGTCAGCCATTGTTGCAATGGTTCTCTTCTTAGTTCTTGGTAATAAGACCTTGTCGACAAATTCGAAATATAGCTGATACTGACCCTTGAGCAGCTTCTTTTTCGAGGGTGACTTGTCAACAACTGATCTTAGTTACCTTCTTTACCTGCAAGATTTTACTCAAACTATCTTCATCAACGTTGAAGGAGATCTCCCCTACCTTGGTAATAAAACTTCCATTCTCTTGAATCTCCATATTCAGCTAGAACCCTTTTACTTCCCATTGATGTAAAAATGGCACTGGCCATTCAAAGAAATGTCCCCACCCCTGAAATTCCACAGCATCTATTAACTAACGCATTCCTGGGTTGTTCATTGCAGTAGGTTCAAACACTCTCCCATGCAACACCTTTTGATTTTGAAGAAGATTGATTCTGTGGTCCCTTTGTAAGAATCTTTTCAGTTTTTGTCTTCTTTAACTGTGAGCCTGGTCCCTGAGTGAAAGCAAGGTCACACCTCTTTCCCTTGGTACTTTCCTTCTTCTTATGCTTTGAGTTTTTAACCCTATCAGGTCCCTAACTCAGGTTTCCTTCCTCTTCTTCTGATTCCGTCCAGTCAATCTCAGGTTCCTCTACAACTTCGACAGTCTGATATGTCCTCTTCAACAACGGTGGTTCTACTTAGTCTTTTCTTGTAGACATGCTTCTATCTACTTGCCTTTATGGCATTATTCAACAATTTTCATTCGATCCCTCTGGTAGAATAACTTCTGACAACTACAGCACCCTCCCCACTCATCTTTCTTTTTCCTTCATCTTTCCTGACCTGGTCCCTAGCAGGAGCAGGAGAGGAAGTGACTACAGGCTTTTTCAAACTCTAGGACAGAGGTCTACTATCCTCATCATCATCTTCACTGGCTACCCTTTCTTCTTCCTGAGCCACATTTACTGGTCGTGCCTCACTCACAGGCATTTGATCATAGATGGACTTACCTAGTGCTAAGGTGAGATCAGGAGAAGCAGGTTCTTCTCTGACACCATGGTCTCCATCTTTTAATTCTACCAAGTTTCTTGCAACCCATTTTGGTCCTTCGGCAAGAATGTTTGATTCAGCACCCTTGTCTTCTACTAGATCCCCTTCAAAATGTTTTTCAGAGAGGGAAGAGGAGGTATGTCCCAGGAGAGAAGTGTTTCCTTGTTCCTCTATAACAGAAGGGGAAAGATCTACCGGGTTCCGGTTAGGCAGGGCACTGGGTGATTCAACCCCAACAGGTACAGACGCAGAATGAAGGGTTGGAGAAGACAGGGGGAGGGGGGGTAGAGGATGAAGTTCATTGAACTTTAATGGGATGTGAAGAGGTGTGGAGGGTGGAGTATATTGACGTTAGGAGAGGGTATGGGCTCATCCTCCACCTCAATCTGAGCAGAAGGTTGGTCAGAATTTGTAGACATGGTAGAGAATACAAATGGACTTCTGAAGAAATTGAGACAACAAAAAGAGGGGTAGATAATTGTGAGATGTCCCTTGGAATGGAAATGAATCCCAAATGACGGATGAAATCATTTTTAAGAGAAGAGAAAAGAGGCGTCCAGTCCCTGATTGGTTGTGACTCTTCGGGGATTGGAGTGAGGTGATATTGATTCAGGGAAATGCTGAATCGATAAGACATGTCATGAGTATCCATACTAATGAGGTAAGAGATTATGAATAGAATACTAACCCGGTGTTGAGTCAGGTCCCTGAGTGATTCATTTCCAGTCTTGTTACTATAAGTTCTATGACATTGCCAAGTTTGCTAATCTGCAAAGTACACAACAACATTTTAGTGATTGTAAATAATTTCTCAGATACCTGCTTGAACCTTTTTTAGCCATAAAAATAGGAGAGAATCACAATCCATTTTGACTTTTTCATGTGTTTGTTTTATCAACCCCCAGCCTTAGTCTCTTGTTTCCAAACTGTAGCAAGTCCTCTTCAATACATTTAAGACATTTGCCACTCTTTTCAATGCCCATGATATAGCCCTTTTTGACCACCACCAAAGTCATATTGCCTCCTTCAAACTCATTCAATGTGAGGAAGTTTTAGTCCTTCCAAGTCAAGTGCTTAGAGCATCCACTATCCACGTACCAGTACTGACTGCTTCCTCCTAACTTTTTAAGCACTTGATCAAAAGTTAGTCTTGGGAACTCATTTTAATCTGAGCTCCCAATAAGCAGATAGAGGCCTAATTAACAAAATTTCGGGTCCAGAGGGGCAAAGGTCTGGTCCTCAGCTTCGGCTTAGGACCTGGTCGCTCCTTCATGTTTTGCTTTTCCAGGTGAGCAGATTTCTGTTTGTTCAACGTTCTACTTAGAACTTCACAGTTGTCTTTGAGATGACCATTTTTTCCACAGTGCAGGCATAGAAAATTATCAGCAACAGACACATACTTGCTATGTGGATTATAATGGGGGTGGGTCTATCTAATTGACATAGGCCAATCCCTTTTTCCAGAGCTCCAACTGTTGGACATGTCCCCCAGAAGCTTGGAAGATGCAGTCCATTTCATGGATTTGTTCAAATCTTTTTTAACCTTCATCAGATCCTTTTCCATCACAGTGTTTCTTTCTAAAGCTAAATTTAACTTTAGTTCAGCCTCCTTGAGCTTTTCTTCCAAAGCAAGTTCATTTTCAGTTATTTTCCTTTCCAATTTTGCATCAGACTGATCATTTGAGTTCATCAGCTTCAACAATTCATCTTTTTTTGTTTCTAGAGCTACAATTTTAACTGCAAGATCAGACACTTGAGTAGTCAACATAGCTTTTTCATCCTGGCATACATCTACGCTGTTGCTTAGCAAATCCTTCTCAGTGGTCAGTTCATAAATAGAATCAATGAGAACACATGTTAGTTTTTTCAACTTTCTTGTAGAGTAAAGATCCAGCTTATCTTTAAGGTCTAACAGTGTTACCTCTTCATCTTCATCTTCATCATCATCTCCTTCATGGTCTGACTGGGCCATGAAGGCAAACAGGCTATCATAAATCTCATCGTCGTACTTAACTGCAACCATAGATGAGTCTACAGGTGACCCTCATCTTCAGACACACCTAATACATTTCCCCATACTCCTAGTGCCTTCATTATGATCTTGTCAGCAGCAGCCCTTTTGTTGTACATGTCTTGAGTCTGGTCCTTCCTTCTTTTTCTGCTAATTCCTTATCCGTCCTTATGATCACCTTTTCCATGAGGACACTCTCTAATGAGATGTCTTGTTTACCACACCCACACCATTTCCTTTCTTAGCCATGTCATGACTCATTATGACAAATTGCTTGAACCTTTTGGTGAGATATATCTACACCATCAATCTCTTCATCACTTTGAGCAGTTTTTAAAGCCAGTGTTTTGACTTTCTTTCCTTCCCTCTGGGTTGTATCATGCTTCTTGTTAAGCTCATGAGTGCGAAGTATACTAATAAGAACATCCATTTTCAAAGTCTTCAAGTTCTTTGACTCAGTGATGGCATCTAACTTGCTCTCCCATGACTTGGGGAAGCATTCTCAGAATTTTTCGAACTTGTTTACTTTTAACTGATAGGTTCTCCCAAACACTTGAGCTCATTGGTTATAGTTGAGAACCTAGTCTCTGTTTCTTGTATAGGTTCACCTTCATGCATAATGAAGTCCTCATACTGAGACGTTAGCATGTCTACCTTGGACTCTATTACTTGCTATGTTCCTTCATGAGCATTTTTCAAACAGTCCCAGATTTCCTTAGCAGATTCATAGGCAGAAATCCGATTGTATTCTTCAGCACCTATTCCGCAGAGAATCAGTTTCTTCGCCTTGTAATTCTTTTCAATTTCCTTCCTGTCCAGCTCATGTACTATTGTCTAGTCTTGGGAACAGACTTGGTTGTTTCTCCTTCTTTTACTTCTGTCGTTGGAACATATGGTCCATCTAGAACGATGTCCCATAGTTCAATGTCCTCAGCCATCAAAAAGTCATGCATATGACCTTTCCATCATCTGTAGTACTTTCCATTGAATCTTGGTGGTCTTGTGGATGATTGTCCGTCCTTAAAGTTAAGAGGAGCAGCCATTTTCCTAGAAAATCTCAAGGTGAACCTGTTAGAGATCTCCGTTCTGATACCAATTGTTGAGTTGGCGTGCTCCTAGCCTAATGAAGAATCTGGTCCCTCGAAGTACAGTGAGCTCAGACTTTGGAATAAGGCATCGAGATGAGTTCAGTAAGGGAACCCTAAAAGCAACCCTTTGCCTCATTAACTATGTGCCACCATAAGAGCCCTTGTAGGCTAGGCTAGTGGATTCACGTAGGCCAATTATGTTATATCACCCGGCAAGTGGTCTCCCCGTGCCAATGTAGGAGGTTATGTTGGATTCCATGTAATAGCTCACATGGTCTTATATGTCGATTACAGTCTATTCCCACAATGCATATGATCCATGTCTTGGTTCCATCACATGTGTTTGATTTATGCATTATTCTTGCTCATATTAAACGATATTCCTTGAGCATGCTTAAGCTTATGTTAATGATACCTTTACCGTTCCATGCATGTGAGTCTTTACTTATGAATAACGGCATTACAATTTCATGTTCGCATTGCATCTCACATACTTAGTACATCTCAAAAGTACTAACGCATATTTTGCCTACATGTTTTAACCATTTAGGAACAGGTACTCCTCCCCCTGCTCGTGGCTAGTTCTTCCAACGTTCAAGACTAGTTTTATTGTGGTGAGCTCGTAGTTCAAGACACTACCGTTTTCCTTTCTTGCTATGTATTTTGGACTTGGTGTATATGTTGGTTTTTGGAGGCTTTGACTTTCTATATTGTTAATGTTTGGAATCTTTTCCATCTGATGGAAACCCACCAATACCGATTCCCATTTATCCGTGGTCTATTTGGTATGTTTACGGACATTATGTATGTTTAAAACATTGCTTTTATTCCAAATGATATCCCATAGACCCTTTCCCGTTTACTACCAAAAATTTATGAGTTTTATGCCTATGAATGCTTGATATGTTAAAGATGGCTTAGGTGAGGCGCCTACTAGTGTCTCACCCGCCATGTGATGACTAGGCCCTAGGTCTGGATCGTTACATGACATGTGTGCCGGACATGGTCATATCGAGAAGCACCTAGGAGGATAAGGTAACATCCAATGATGCACCATCACCAAATCCTCTTCGACATGTACCTGTAATGACCCTCCAGGTCATTTTTGTGCAAATGCACTCTTTTCATTATTTAGAGCGTTTCTATAGCGAACCCAAGTCATTTAGGTCTGACTATTTCGTTGCCTGGTCGCTCATTTAGATTTTGCATAGGTTTTTGTGTTTTGGAGATTTTGAAACTTGAAATGTTGACTTCGGTCAATTTGGTCAAAACTTCAAGTAAACGGCCCCAGAATCCAAATCTAATGGTTCCATCATCATGGGACGACTCATTTTAGACTAGTGGCATGGTTCACTTAGTTTCCAAGACTATCGGTGTGAGTTTGTTCCCTTAGGCTTTTTAGCTTTATATTTTGGCCTAAGTTTGACCTTGATCAACATTCTTTGAAATTGTGCCCGAACAAGAATTATGTTAGGGTGGTTAGCTCTGGAATATCACGTTTCGTCTAAAACAACCCTTCGTGTGTTGTCGAGCCTTCTAGAATAATCCCGAACCCCTCGTGGAAATTAGCTAAAATGGCATTTGGTTATAGGTCCCACATTTTATCGAAATCATCTCTGTTGAAAATTTGACTGCCACGTTGAGTTTGAAATACTGAATTGGATGGGGTAGAAAAGTTTGTTTGTGCACACGAGATTCTGCATGAACTTGAGTACCCTGTAAGAGGTTTTTAACATATCCAAAACCAGCTGATATGCATCAACTGTTGTGAGGCATTTTTCCTTTTGCATTCACGGATAGCCTTGGATGCCTTTGCAATGGCCTAGGTCGGTGGCCTCCACGTTTGCAGTGCCCAGCCAGCTTGCCTTCTGCATCGTGGGTGAATCATGGCATTTGCAAAGTCCAGGCTCAACAATCTTCCATGTTCGAGGGCCAACCTTCTGCGATTGCAGAGAAGGATTTTGCCTAATCTTTTTAAATAAGACCAGACACACTAAGCTCTTAACCCTGTAAGAGTTTTTTAACATATCCAAAACCAACTGATATGCATCAACTGTTGCGAGGCATTTTTCCTTTTTGCATTCACGGATACCCACGGATGCCTTTGCAATGGCCTAGGTCAGTGGCCTCCACGTTTGCAGTGCCCAGCCGGCTTGCCTTCTGCATCGTGGGTGAATCACTGCAATTGCAAAGTCCAGGCTCAGCAATCTTCCACGTTCGTAGGCCAACCTTCCGCAATTGCAGAGAAGGATTTTGCCTAATCTTTTTAAATAAGACCAGACACAATAAGCTCTTAACCCAAACTTACCACTCCAATTTCTAGAGCTGTGAATGTCCAAATTTAGTGATCTAAATTTGGTGTGCTTGGAAAGCTTGGGGCTAAGTGAGGAAGTGTTAAAGATCATCGATTTGAGGTAATTTTGAGCCCGAGGGTTGCCAACCCTCTTGTACTTAGCTTGAAAATGGTGAATTTTTGCATGTTTTATTTTGGGTTGTTTTCAGACCTGGATTTTATTCCATTTTGAGACAAAAGTTTAGGGATCAAGTGACAGAATGTGTTTGTTTGATCTAGTGAAGAAGCAGAATATTCTGCAATGGTGTAGCAACCTGTGAGCTAGTTTGGATCAACCAGTTGCTCAAAACATTAAAATTTGGAGAAGTCAGTTAGATGAAATTGGATGTGACAGTAGAGCAGCCCTCATCTTGCATCATTCATGTCTTAAGAGAACTAAGCACGCTGAGATTATCATTTTATTGAAGAAAAGATATGCTCAGGAGATATCGTCACCAAATTTGAGAAGTCAAGTGATAAATTCGCAGATATTTTCACCAAGTCCCTCACTAGTCCTCGTCTTAGTTACATTTGTAACAAGCTCAGTACATATGACATATATGCACAAGCTTGAGGGAAGGTGTTAGAAGCTGATTGTATATAATGTGCTATAAAAAGGATCGAGTGTATAGTCTATAAATAGGGCTCGGTGTAATAATTTAGTTGACAAAATTCAACACTCCTATTAGCAACTATTTCACCTGTTTCTCCAGCTCATCCATAAAATCTGCAAATAAGTCTTTTGCTGTTGACCCTGAAGTATTTGATGAGACAGCCAGATATGCAGCTATATCTTTGACCTGCAAGCACAAAATAAAAAAGGAAATTCTAAGATGTGAAATTCAAAAAGACAATAAGTAAACTCATGACTGTGATCACTATCACTGAAACTAAGAACGAACAACTAACTTTGATACAATAATCGCCCCAGTTAGTTTTTGCATTAAGTATTCCCGCAGCAACATGCTCTTCCATCAGTTTTCGGAACTCATCACGATTTCTACATTCTGCTTTCCTCAATTCTATTTGAATCCATGGTGTATGCCCGGTGAGAAAGAGATAAATCAAAGTCTCCGAAGATGAATTTAATTTTAAACCACAGAGTCTAATCAACAATATACCATCCGCAATTTCCTTTGCTCCTCCTCTTCCCTCTCTAAATCACGTATATATTCCTATACAAAAAAGATGCAACATAATTCGAAGCTAGACCATACAAATGAGATGTTTGAAAAAGTTATTATAATGGTAATAGAAATCTGATGTATCATCATCCCATGCCACTCACTATCCAGCAGACACGGGACTCCAATCCAAGCCAACTACTTCCTTATACTCCACAGACCCTAAAATCTAAATCAACCCTTACTGGCTCTGCTTGTCCTTCCCAGGTTATTGCAGAGTACTGAATCTTTTCACTTATGCCAAAACCTTCCAAAACAAACTAACAATGAGAATTTGGTTAGGGAAAAGAGTAACATTCTGAGTAGGTATTTGAACGTGAATTGATTGGTATTTATTGAGAAAGATGAATTGATTCATATTTGAATATGTGTGTGCGCGCGCGTGTGTGTATTTGAAATTAAATTTTAAGAAAAGGTATTGAAAGTTGAAGTTGTGTTTGAATGGAAACATAACTGAAGTTTTGCCACGTTCGAAATTGAAATAATGGGTCGGTTTGATAAACAAAAACTATTCAAACATTTTTTTTCAAAATTTAGAAACAAAATCTAAAACGCTACAAAGAATATATACAATTATCCACCTCACTCTCATCTAAACTTAAAAGATGTATCAACTTCTACACAGGAAAGAATCATCAGTTGGATGAAGAAATGAAAACAATGGACAAGTGATGCAAAATGAGCTATCACATATTTCATTTTAAAAAGGTCAATAAGTAAATTAAGGAGAAACATCCAACACTTAGAAAAGGAGCCACTGTCACTAGACCTTAAGCTCTAGTTATCTTCATCCTCATAAATTTAATCAAAGTTGTTAGGTTCTGAAGATGAGTGCCATAACTACATCCTCCTCAACCTCTCCTTAAGAGTAGTCAACAAGACTACAACCAAGTAATCTTTTGTCTAGCCATTTTAGGAGGAACATCCAGACCCCACATGTGGGATTTTACTGGGTATGTTGTTTATTTTAGGAGGAACATGCATCACCACTTACTCTTGACAAAGATAATGACCAAGATACATTTACAATATCAAACTCAGAAAAAGTAAGTAACAACCCAAAGCAAACAGCATGAAAAAAGATGGAGTAATTTTCAATCAGAAAGTCTCTAAGAGTTCAACTCCAGAACTCAAATCCAAAATATATCAAACCCAAGGTGCCCCCAAAAGGGGACCGCATCAAGAAGAAAGCAGAAGGAAAACAGATCAACCTATATTACTCCTCCATTGGAGCTATCCTCGACTTCTCTATGCTCGCAAAGCCACTACTAAAAGCACTATATTTTAAATACTCTGTACCTAAATATAGAATACATCTAAGAATGTAAGAGACAGAGCACACTTTAGCAAGCAACACTATCCAGGTAAAAGAATGTTGATGGTAAAAGACTAAGCCCAAAAGGGCATGTGATTCTATTATCTCAGCAGGTTCTTTTACTTACCAACACATCAGTTTTCAGATCATTCTTTCTCTAAATATCCACGGCCAAAGCAAACATAGGAGGCTGACAACTACATCACCTCTTTATTCTGTTAACGGGCAATCATAGCAAGACATACAGAGCAATGAATATTTTATTAGGCTCAAATTTGTTACCATTTTGATTTCAACGGCAAACATATGTAAGATACAAACAAATTGGGATAATACTCAAGAAGACTTTACGAGTATGTACTTCCTGTTATGTATATTGTCTAGGCATATATAAGCATGATGAAAGACTCTACCAATAGAACATGCATATGAATGACAGCTGCTCTCCTAATAGATCTCAAACAAATTAGTGTAAGCCTATAATATTTGCTATTATGACGACACATATATCAATGACAGTGATTCCATTCAGAGAACTATTATGCCTTCAAAGAAGCCTTTTGATAAAGTAATGACTTCATTGACATGAGGATAATTCAGCATACATGTAAAAAGATTAATATAGCTAACCCAGATTTCATGAGATACCAGAGTATTTTAAGAAAGATGACGTTTACTGACTTAAATAAAAGACGAAAACATTCTTCTGGAAGGGATACCTGCATGCCAGTGAAACAAAAGGACTAAATAAACATATATAAGAACACCCCAATGATAAACATATAGAAATTTTCTGAATAACTTGTGCCAAACCGCAAGAAAAAATTTAGATGCACTCAATTTCATTACATTGACACACATATGATACAACCAGAAATTCAAAAAAATTGGGTCCTTAAAGTAGTATAAATTTTCATTCAAATGGGAGGAAAATTGGGTGTTGGTGCAACTTATATATACTGTAAAAGAATCGATTGAGGATAAAGAAATGTACCAACTTGTTGATCAAACAGCCGTCAACTCTAAACCCTAAGAAAAGGCATGAAACCAATACAACAGAGGGAGAACAATTTCATTCAACTTCTGGGACTTTTCTCTACATATATATACGAATCGAAAAGTGTCAACGGACTATTCGAGTAGCCGTTTTAGATAAACACCGGTCCTTTCATTGCTAATTAGAATTATGTGTGTTCTTTTTGAAATATAATAATTCTAGGTCGTTAATCATTAATTAGTTATGTAGATATTAGTGTACATGTTTGCATTTCACGCAATTATAAAAAAAATGTTAAATTTATTTTTGTTTGAATTATTAATAACAATTTGATAAATATTTATTATAATAAAAAGGAAAGAATACAAATTAAGTACAATCATGGAAGTACCTAATCGAAAAAATTGCTAAAGAGATATTCCCAACCTATAATTTCAATTTAAAATTGTTGATAAAAAAGAGAAAAATAAAATTGATGTACAAAATTTTACTTAATTGACAATCTAATTATCAAAGCTTTACATTAAATTCAAAGATTATTGAAATAACTCTTAGAAAGACAACTCTCCTTTTGATGTGAAAATTACAAAAAAACGTGTTCTTACTTTGAAGCAATTTCTAGCATTAGTTTCATTATCCCGAACCACTGGAACTGACGGAATTCCATTTCGAGCTCCGAAACTTTAAATGTTGATCAAAGTCAAACCTATGATCCAAAATGAATTAAAAATGCAACTTTGGGTTCAAAATCTTCATTTTTATTCTGAATTCAGTTCTACAAGTTCTCCTAGACTAAATTCGGCATTTCAAAACTGTTGGAATCAACAGAATCAATTGAAACTCAATATGACCTAAAACCTCAAAATTTTCTAACTTTAAGCCTTTAGAAATTTATTCTTTAGTAAAACTCCAACTTTTTATAAGATTTTCAAAATTCAAATTTTAAACTCAATCAGAAATGATACAAGACAACTTTTGGGAAGAGAAAAACAATAATTTTGTCACGAATTTCAAAATGATCTTCTAGGTCATTATAATCATATATTTTAGAATTTCTTAATTTTTAATTTTTTTCTATTACCATATATTTTAGGATTCTTGTTGACACCCAATTTTTACCCTTCACAGTGTCAAATTAATCATCAAGCTTTGTTTTTATTTTTAAAAATTTTTAAACAATTATTTCCAAAAAAAATTAATTACGGGCGCGTGAGGGCCATGCGCCCCCAATGTTCCATATACCCCGATCCTCTTCTCCTTTCTTCCCCATTTTCCCTTAAACCCTCCTCAAACCCCAAACCCTAGCGCCACACCCCTCCCCCAAATCCTAAGACCCGACAATCTTCAACGTTCTTGTCTCCCTCACGCGTACTCCACTTTTTCTTCTTCAAAATTGATCCGTTTGAAACCCTAATGGTCCCCTATATAATTCCCTCTTCTTCGTCGTTTTGGTCAGCGGTCAATAGGGAGAAAATCAGGGACGGTGATTTAGATTCAAAGAAACCCACAAGAGCAAACAATGTTGATTCCTAGTAAAAGAAAACCGCTAGAAATTTCTCATACCAAGTTCATTTAATTTGAAGAGTCTTGAAGTCAGACTTTCTGAATCTGAGGTCAAGGAACCTCGAACGAAGTTGGTGGTGTCAAAGTTCATTGTTTAAGCTCATTGTCGTCTCTAGTTCGCTGCCCCGAAAAAGGTAATATTCCAATCTCGCTTTACTTTCGAGTTTTACATATTGTGACTGAATGTGACAGGCGAAGTTGTATCAAAGTATTTTGTTCGTGTTTGGTTTCTTGACTGAAAATTCCCTGTTGTGATGAAAGATGGTATGGTATTGTTGTCACTGGTCACAGATGCATCTCTTGAAATAATGAAATTAACGTTTGAGCCTAGAAATCTTGTTTTGATACTAGTTTCATGCTTCCTTTATTGTTGTTTGGTCGGTATATGTTTCTGGGACTGTCTATGATGTTGTTGGCTGACTAGACGATGTTGTTAAGTCGACACTGTGGTTTGTTGTTGATTTGGTTTGAATGGTTCTTAGTTTCGGTATTGGTTGAAGATGTTGTTGTCATTTATATCTATTGTCTTATTCAAAAAACATGTTGCTTAAGTTCAAACTTGTGTGTTGTTGCTGTATAATGGTTGAGATTGCTATCGCTTTCGACTTTGTTTACCGTTCCCTTATTTGAGTTAACGGGTAGACATCTATACCTCTTATATAGCCCGTGGTTAAGTCTAAAATGACATTGAATTGGTTACCCTGTGTTCTGCATCTTCCTCTTCTTGGATTTTTTTTTTTCCATTTATGTGAACTGGAAGTCGAGTTTTCTCGGTTGAAGATGTTCTGTTTTAAGTCCCCATATACAGGAGAAGTATGTCTATCATCTGTTTTCTCATGAATTGGAGCTTCTGTTGATATAATGCCATTATGTAGCTCCAAGCCATGTCGAATTGAGTTCCCATTTTGTTTTAATACATTGAGAATACTTCTGTCCATTTGAATTCTGGTTCTGCACCATCATCAAAATGTTTTGCAATATTACTCAATGCTTCCATAAGATAAGCATTATTCTATCTCAAATATCATAAGACAGTTATACACGTATTGGGTTGTTTTATTATTGTAGCTCCTCGTGAATGTCTGGAAATGTTGAAAATTTGTACAATCTTAGTGTCACTGTTTAGACTCATGTCACAGGATGTAGTTTAGGGTGTTAATAGTGTGCTAGTAATTGTTTCTTAACTTCTAATCTCTATTGATATCCAAAAGTATCTCAATAAGTGAGTCTATCCCACTACTATGTAATGTTCAGTGATTCATTTTGAGTTCAAGACTGTTTTGGGTTTATATGGTCCTGCTACTATTTTTGAAGTTAAATGTCTCGCTTATCGTTTTGTTTCATGAGAGTCGATATAGTTGTTTGCTAGTATTATTTTTTGAGTCTGTCACTAATCCATAATCTTATTTCTTTGCATGGACGACGCTCCGAGCCCATCTTGAACTCCCCATTTTGCATTCAGTAGGGCCATGGAGGCCCAAACTTCCTCTTCCTAGAGTCAGCCCCATTCCCAAGAGAAGGATGTTATTACATATAATTCGAGAAGCAGCAGTCAGACAGGCCTAAACACGAGGACTTAAAACGACTCATCATTTGAGTTTGCTAAGCCCAATCCTTTCTTTAAATTCTTCCTTTTATTTTATTATTTGCAGATATTTATTTTGGATGCTAATGTTTTGTTTATTAATGGTTTCAATCTAATTAAATTCCCAGCGTGTCAAGCTACTTATGTTATTTTGTTTAGTTTCAT
>JAOTQJ010166221.1:14003-26437 GCA_025642045.1 Solanum sejunctum | reverse complement strand
AATGATTTATATATATATATATATATATATATATATACTTGTTAGTTTCACAACCAATAATAAAAAAAGTTGAGACAATATATATTTTTTTTATTAGAAGAAACATTATTACTGAATATTGATTCTTAAGTCTATTGAATGAGGATATTTCCAAGTGGAGAAACATCTATCCTCTTGAGAATATTACTTATGACCAAATTTATATAACTTTTCTACCTTAAATTAATCTCCTAAGCTCATAATTATATATTTAATATATATTATTACTTCTATTTTTAATTTTTTATTTCATTACAATTTTCTATTTTGACCTACATCGTCTTGCATCTTTAAAAATGCCAAGTAAAGATGAATAAATTGTCCATCAAAATAAAAACATATATAGAAACTATATCAAGAAAATATTTAAGTTCAAAAATATTGTAACTAATACTTTTATAATATTTAAAAATTTTATATAATTGACTAGAATAAGAATGATGGATAGAATTATTAGAAAATAATACATTAATATTTTTTTATTGTTCAACTTTTTTTAATGAAATGAGCAAAATTATAAAAGATGGAGGATTTTTATCAAAACGATTAACAAAACGCTACTTGTTAAACTTATAATATGATTTTGGTTTGACCTCTTTACACTCATATTATTTAAAACACATTTTTACACTTACTAATATGTTTCGACGATGAGATGTTATGATTTTTAATAATCAAATTTGTCCCTCGTTATTGTTGGATTAAAATTTGTCTTAAACGATCGAAAAAAGATTGTCACTATAAGTGTAGTTATAACGATCAAAAAAAATTGGCCATGATAAGTGGATTTATAATGACTGAACAAAATTTGATCGTTATAAGTATTCATTATAAGCATATTTATAAAGATCAAAAAAAATGTGGTCATTATAAGTGTACCACAACTGGATTTATTTTTCTTCTTTAAGAAATGATCGCTAAAAGTCTTTTTTCTTGTAGAGCTTGCCGGGTGGAACTCCGTCACTTATCATGCATCACTATATATCATAAATGGCCTAAGTGGACCCACTAGCCTAACCTACAAGGGCTCCTATGGTGGCACATAGTTAATGGGACAAAGGGTTGCTTCCAGGGTTCCTTACCGAACCCCACCTCGATGCCTCATTCGGTGCTAAGTCATCCCACGAAACCTTTAAAACATAGGCTTAGTAAAATTATGACACTTAGTCATAAGTATCAATCTCAACATTAGCTCAAAACTTAAGGAACCACTAAGTGAGAACAGTCTTTTCAGCTTGGGAACCATCATAAACATCATTTAGGACAATGCCAACATGCTTATATTTTTGACAAATCATCACTTTAAACTCTTTGTTTTATGCCCTAACTATTATCATAAATCATACAAGACTTGACTTGAAATTTTGTGGGCTTAATCATAAGTTAGAAAATTCACTTTTGTTTCAAAACATGCCAAACAACCAACACTTTATCATTTAAACTCACATCATTGGGGTCATCACTATTCAACTTAAAACATATGAAAATACTTATTAAAACATCATATGGTAATATTGAAGACATGTAGTAACTTAAAACATCATAAAATCATTATTAGCATGTCTTCTAGTATTTAAGGAACCTTAAAAAAAAAAGATAAAATCTTTAATGTTGGACTTTCTGAGTGAGCAAAAGGTCATTTCACTTGAGATTGCAAAGATTTCAAAATAAAGGTTTAGATCTTGACGGATGCAAAGAGAATTATGATCGGCAGTCATGCAGAAAAAAAAAGCTCCAAAATAAGTGTGCTAACTAATGAACCCTCCCTAGTGGACCCAGTTTCCAAAAGATTTGGTGGTCTGCGCATACCACCTCCTAACAGTGTATCTCCTCCATCCTCGTTGGCGCATCACAGACATGCCTGACTGATAAACAACCAACAACCTTAAAAGGAGACCCAAAATTTAACTCATATACCTTGGGTGAAGAAGGAACTTGCTGCTATGGAAGAGTCCCTTAAAACTTTAGCCTTCCTTACCTTGACTTTCTAGAAGATGAATGCCTTAGAAATTTTGAAAGTACAAGAATGAATTAAAGGAATGGGAATCTAGGGTATTATGGTTGGATAAAGGGCCTAAAGAACCATCAAAATGACATAGTTTATATTTAGGATTGGCGGAAAGGATAAAATTGCCTTTCATTAAAATTATCGGGAACCATCCATGAACCCCAATTAGGGCCATGAATGGAACCACCAGTGTTGTTTTTGTTTTCCTGTTCTCCTTTCGAATCTTCATAAACTAGTTACCAATGACCAACCATGAAACCCCTATCCACGGGCCGAACTTCAATCCATGGTTCGTACTTTAATGTATGGGTCATGGATGGCATCGTGGAATACTTTCGTACTTAGCAAAATTTTTAATTTTCTAGACTCCCATCTACAAAGGCTGATCACAGGTTGTGCATGGGACTATAGTCTATACTGTTAATCATAGTCCTTCTTTTAGAAACTCTAAATTTTTTTCATGTCTGAGACTCACACCTAGACCTTATCTATGATCAATGTTCAGATCCATGAGCAGTGAATGACTGATGTGCCATCAAAATACAGTACATTTTATGCCTGAAACATGAGATTTTTTGTGTTCCCAATGTGACTTTTTTCGATTTCTCTGTGTGTTTGTGTTTGCTTTTGTAGAAAATACAAGTTGGCTCAATTTTGGGAAAAGTTATCGATTTTGTTGATTTTGAAGAACTATGGACTCCACTATGAGTTGTAGCCCCAACTACGAATATTAGAGGCTTTCTTGTAGTAATTAATAGTTTTTAAAATAAAATTTGAAAATTTAAACTTCAGTCATACTAGCTCAAGTTACATGTCGTAGTCTTATCTACAGCTCATAAGGGAAGTCTCGTAGCAATTAACAGTTTTGATCAAAATTGGACCAAGAAATGCAAGTGTAGACTATGAGATAGCATTACGAGTTGTAGACCAGATTATAACACATAGAGATAGATCGTAGTAGTGAAGTTCAAAAATGCCAAGTGTTGACCATGAAAGCCCAATTATGACTCGTAGGGCACCATAAGAGTCATAACTGTGTGTCCTAACAGCTATTGAATACATTTCTAATTCTTTTAAGGACCTTTTTGTAAATACTATAGAGAGTATATGTTAGGGTTTTAGAAGCAGTTTTTTCAGCTTTTAATTATCATTCATATTGTTCAAGATTGTAGAGAGTCTTTAGAGAGTAGATTTTACGGTTTTACTTTGTAACTCTAATTTGGAGATTTAGATTCACTTGTGGATTAATCTCATTATTCAAGATTGTGATTCTAATGGCAAAAAGAATTTCATTTTTCTTCAATTTGCTTGGATAAGAAATCTTTCATGTCTTCTTATTTCATTGTTGATTTGTGTACCCAAGCCATGAGTGGCTAAACCCACAACTTGAGGTTGTGGGAACAATAGGTAGCTAACTTAGGAAACCCAAATTATTTGCACTTCTTGAGTTGGGTCTTTGAGACGACCCCACAAAGCGCCCAAAACTGTGCCTCGAAAGTGCCCGAAATCATAATATCCATATATCTCAAAATTCATGCATAATATCAAAAATCTGACTTAATATTCTTGATCAGGGAGAAATATTGAGTGAGAAATGGGTATGGACCTGATTTTAGAGCAACCGTAGGAAAATTAAATTTTTTCAAGTTTGCGCAAAATAGTGAGGGTGCGCGATGGTTCCTCAATCCAAACCCATCGCAGACTAGTGTATTTTAGCTGCCAGTTTTTCCAAATGCAGCCTAAGACCTTGGGTTCTTGGGCCTAAGCCTTCCTATGCATAAAAGCAACTATACTTAGTCATTTTTCAACCCCATATCATTCAATACATTCCCCAATACTCACCCAAACACATAAACTAAAATTTCACACAATTTTAAGTCCCAAAACTCATCCCAATCTAAAGATTTCACTCAAGCTTCAAGTCTCCGTCTACAATCTTCATCAAGTTATTCTCCAAAGTCAAGGTATGTGGGTTTGAACCATTAGGTCCTTTCACCCATGGTGCCCAAGTTTGCATTTCATCTAATTTACATGCTTTTAAGTTGATTTTATATATGGGTCTATTATTATGAATTTGACTATGAACTATGTTGGGATTTTGTAAAAGTGTGACTGTTTTAGCATGTTTTGAGCTATGAATCTCGTATCTAGCTTGAGATTTGATGAAAGCTTTTGATGTATATTATATGATAGTGTTACCAAGTATTGGTGGGATGATTTACTTTAAGATTTCTTGCATGATTTCACTTTTTAATGGCATGCTTTTCTACTTGCATTGTACACCCACCAAGTGTTTGATAAAATGTCCGGATTATGATTCTTGAGTTGTTAAAGACCTAATGCTTGGCATATGATATATATGAATTTATGATGATCAAAGTATGTTGTACATATATTAATTTCAAGATGAACTTCCATAGTGTTGTGAGTTCACCAAGCCTAGCTTAGGGGGTTATAGGCCCAAGTAACCATATCAAGGGGTTTGTACCTTGGTTGCCTAGTATGGGGGGTAGTAGGCCCATATAACCATAGTGAGGGGTTGGTACCTCATAAACCATATCGAGGGTTTGTACCTTGGTTGCCTAGTAAGGGGGTAGTAGGCCCGTATAACCATATTGAAGGGTTTGTACTTCATTAATCATATTAAGGGCTTTGTACCTCATTCGTCTCTCCAAGGGGATGGTAGGCCCTTGGATGTTCTGTATTGATAGTCACTTGCTACACATGTATTTTGTTCCATATAAGCATGGCTTACTTCAAGTATTCTTCATCCATGTCATATTGTTACTACGCTACCCATTGATTATGATATTGCATTTTGCCTATGTTGCCAATCTATTATTGCATTACATCTTACATAGTTGGTACATTCAAATGTACTAATGCATACTCTATGTCTACATGATATCACTATGTAAGAACCGACCTCGCTTGATCATCCTTCCCCTCCACATGGCTAGTATGATTGTCTCTTGAGCTAGTTGGTGAGTCCTCCATTCCAGGGATAATGTTTATGATCTCATGCTATGTACTAAAACTATCTTCTCTTATGTATGTATTGACTCTAAGGGTGAGCCCGATTGCTCGTCTTGTCCCCCGCTAAGTATCTAAGTTTTAGAGGTATCGTTGGACATGTTATGTATTATGCTATGAGCTTTGACTCTTGATGTTTAGTTATGAAAGTTGTCCCTTGTCCCTATTTATCCCTATTTACTATCTATTGTTGACATTTTATAGCTTCTGCAATCAAAAATGTGTAAGGATGTACTAAGAGGCTTGCTTGGTGTCCTTTTGAGTTCTCCATATGTCGTATCATGTCTAGGAACTAGGCTTGTTCATGAAAAAACTTGGTATCAGAGCACTAGTTTGTTAATGGTCCTCAACATCTAACACACGGTGTATGTCTAATTCATTGTTATGTTGTGCACCACAACTATGACTTAGAGGCTATGAGATGTTTTAGGAAATGTTTTCCTTCTTCTTATTCTATGTTGTGCTATAGAAGTTAAGGTATGTTTTCCCCCGGAATAATGTTCTTTGCTATGCTAGACCATTGATATTCTATCAAAATACAACACATATAATGTCTTAAATAAGGGATTTTTTGAGTTCTTAACACGACCTTTTATGATTTTTATGTGTTTTTATGTTGCTCTTGCGGAAAAGATAGGTTGGCATAATTTTTTGGAAGCTTACAGAATTTGCTAAAGCATAAGACATACGAGTTTACCTATGACTCGTACCCCAAGCTACAAGTCATGGTGGGTTATCGTAGCAAGAAATAGAGACCAAAAATTAGATATCCACTAAGTGGAGGTCAACCCTATGAGGCTATCCTATGAGTCGTAAGTCTCACTACTACTCGTATAGGTGTAATCATAGCCGAAAATAGAGAGCCCAAACATTGGATCAAAAACTAAAGGCCTAGACTACGAGAGGAGCATACGAGCCATAGGCCAAGCAACGACTCATAACAGTTGGTCATACTAGTTGAGTCCAAGATGCCAAGAACTTGATACAAAACCCTGATTATGACTCGTAGGTCACCGTACGAGTTGTACCTGTGAGGCGTAGTAGCTGCCAGCTATATTTTGTATGAATTTTTAGGGTTAAACTTCTAACTACCATAAATACTTTAAGTTAGCTTTTATTTGAGTATGGGGAGGAATGAGATTCTAGCTTTGTAGACATTGAATGTGCCTTTGAATATTCTCTCAAGAATATTTTAGGGTTTTAGAAAAGTTCTTCATTTTTCTCTTGAAAAAACCATTTTTGGGGATTCCAAATCTTGCTTTGTACTTATTATCAATCTATCAAGCTTGTAATTTGCAACTTGTGGTGTCTTCAATCCTCATTGCTTTGGGTAAAATTCTCAACTATGTCTTGCATTTGTATTTTTGTTGGTTTTGCCTTAGAGTAGGTAAGGACGCACAACTTGGGTTTGTGGGAACAATGGGTAGTTGATTTGAGATGACCTAGAATTGTGATTTTCTATGATTGGGGTTTTGCCTATATTGTCTATTTCCCTTCATCATGATTGTTGTTTGGTGGTTGCTAACACCAAACCTCGCCTATTGTTACGGTCCTGACTAAAGTAGTGATAAATAGGAAAAGGGAAGTAGATAACAGGATTTGATTAATGTGTTCTTGTCTAATCAACCAAACTTGACCAAGGGATGGTTGACTAGAACAATAGGTAATGGTTAGTTGGCACGCCATGGTTGCCGACCAAGTGCCATGGTGAAATTTGATCTTCACCTTCATAAGAGGGCCGGAAGAACCTAAGTTATCGTCCTATATGCAAATATCTAATTGTAGTTATGTTATCTAGGTTAAACGAGTCAATGAACCATGGGGAATACAATTCTTAAGATATCCCCAAAATTGAGTGTTTTCTCGCATCGTAGTATAGTGTCTATTTATTTTTATTCTTGAATCACAACCCCCCCTTTAGAGATTTTAGTTATAGATACTTGAAATGATTGGTAGTGTAGTCTTGTAATTAAACCCTTTATTCCCTGTGGATTTGACCCTAACATTCGATTAGGTTAATTACTGACATTGACCACTTTCTTATCGGAGTGTAAATATTATCAGAAATTATGCCACCATTGCCGGGGAATAAGGCTAGGTTTTGACTTGATTTTATTATTAATTAGTTCATGTATTAATTTCTAGACTCTCTTGTATTTTACTTTTGTTTTTGTTTGTGTTGTTAAATTTTAATTCCAGGGTGTACTAGGTTGTATGCCCAACACAAGGAGATAAGGTAATCCCTTAGCTTCGATTAATTTTGAGATCCATCAACTCTTTATAAAAATGGCTCAAGTGAATGAGGATATCACGATTGAGGGAGAAATGAATATGAATGATAATATGGGAAGCGAGTAGAATCCACTACCAAGGGATAACAAGCCATAGCTTAGGGACTTCAATGAGAACACTTATGGATGGAACCAATATCGATTGAACCCTATGGATATGGCTGTTACTGGTGCTATAGTGTTTTCCCCACTATGAGTAGACGCTAAATTCTTCGTGTCAAGTGGGTTACTTCAAATGCTCCAAAACTATAGGTTATTCATAGGCTACCTTAAGAGTATCCCCACCGTCATCTTCATAATGTGGTTTTTGTTTGCAAGAGCGTCATGGGACATAAAGTCTTTCTCTTGATGCCATTGGTTTGTGGGTGTTTCCATTGTCACTAACTTGGAATGCAATTGTGTGGTTGTCTGAGCTTCCTCCGGGTACAATAACAAGTTTGGCAGAACTTCAGAGTGTATTTCTTGAAAGATATTTTCCAAAATCTAAGAAGTTAAAGCTGAAGGATCAAATAAACAACTTTGAGCAATTGTTGGGTGACTCTATTATGGGAGAGATTTACACAATGTTTAAGGATGGTCCCCGATCACAAGATTGTTGATGATGCCTTGGTTGAGATTTTCTATCAGGCACTTGATAAGAATAGACAATTTTATGCCGACACATTAATGGGAGGCATGTTTCTTGACCATTTTTTTGCATTGATAGCTGCAAGGATGGAGCAAGTGGTGAAAACCAATACGCATGGGATCAATTAGAGTGGGGTGCAATAAAGACTTCTTGTACGATAAGTATCAATAATGAGCAAGCAAAGGTCAATGAAGAGATCATAGAGCAACTTGCTTAACTTCGTACAAGTATGGACTTGGTCTTGAAGCAAAACCAAGCAACTGTCAAAGCGGTCACTCACCAACTTCCTAAGGCTCCCATCTATGAAGATCCATTCTTTGATGAAAATGCTTGTTTTTTGTGTAATCAAGCTGCGAGTTTCCGGAATAACCCCTAAGGGTCCAACTCTGACTATTGGAGGCAAGGTTCCGGGAATCAAGGTCAGAACTATAACTATGACATTGCTATAGAGATAATAGAGGTGGTTACTATGAAAAAAAGAGGGTGTTGAATGCTAAATAGGGTAGAAGAGACAGTTATAGGACTAGTCCTTATATGTCGCCCCGCAATCGTGATGTCGTGCCAACCACTACTAGGCTTAAAGACTATTTGACAAGTTATTGAAGAGACCCGACCATGAAGAAGAGACCTTGAAGCGAATGAAAGCAGATATTTCAAGTATAAACCAAAAAATTAAGTCTCACTTAGTGGCGATTAAGAAACTAGAACAACAATTTAAGAAAGTTTCTTCAATATTGAACCAATGCCAAAACGGAATCTTACAAAGTAATACGATTCAAAATCCTAAAAATAAAGGGCATTACATGGAAGTCATCACTCGGAGTGGCAAAAGCACCATAGATCCCCCTATGCCAGTGATTGTGGATGACGTTGATGAGAAGGGTCTTGGTGGTGAAGTTTTGTTTGAGGGAGAAGGTCCAAAGATTGTTGGGATGCAAAGAGAATAGGTAAGGGAGCACAAAATAATGAAGTCAATTCCAAAGCCTTCTCCTCCTTTCGCTCAAAGGCTTAAGAATAAGGAAAAGGAGGGTAAATTCAAACACTTCCTCTAGATGTTGAAGTAACTATCCATCAACATTCCCCTTCTAGAAGCTTTGGAGAAGATGCCCGAGTATGCCAAGTATATACAGGATTTGGTGACAAAGAAATTCACTTTGAGCCAAGAGTTATCACAGGAGCTCCAAAAATATAGTGCAATCATAAACAAGTGCCTTGCTCAGAAATGAAATGATCCCAGTGCTTTCATAATCCCTTGCACCATTGGTGATATTGAGTTTGCGAGAGCATTATGTGACTTAGCACTGAGCATCAATCTACTGCCTCTTACTATATTCAAAAAGTTTGGGCTTGGCACTCCTACCCCGACAGGAATGTGTTTGCACATGGTGGATCAAACCATCAAAAAGCCAGAAAGAATACTTCTTAATATGCTTGTTAAAGTCGACAAATTCATATTTCCTATTGATTTTATGATCCTTGATTATGAGGTTGATTTCGAGGTGTCCATTATTTTAGGATGACTATTTCTATCCACTAGGAGAGATCTCATGGACATGGATTCGGGTCAACTTTGGTTTAGGTTCAATGATGCAGAGGTAGTGTTCGATATCCACTAGTCAACGAAGTACTTGGATGAATTGAAGAGTGAGGTTTGGTACCTTGATAATTGTTGACAATGCATGAAAATAAAGTCGAGCGATGAAGCTAAATAAGGCACTTCTTGGGAGTCAACCCAAGCATTTTTTATCATTTTTTATCTATTTTAAGTGTATTTGATTATTGAGACTTTAGGTAGAACGGTGTTTGTTTTTATTAAGCTAAAAGACATTAACGCAGTTGTAATATTGTGGAGATTGTTGTGTTTTGACACTTCGTCTGCAGGTGGAAAATTGAAGAACTGAAGATATAAGGCAATGGCACATGAACCAATCTCTACGAGCAAGCCTATGAGTCATAGTCATCACTACGACTCATAGTCATGCCTCTAGAGGAAAACAATGAGTATCAGAAGTTGGCACCCAAACTACGAGCCAACCTTAAGATTTGTAGAGTCCTCTACAAGTCTTAAGTAGAGTTCGTATTCCCCAGGTATGAATTCTAAATTCTTGTAAGTGTTAGTTCTGCTATGAGATTGGGACCTACGAGTCATAAGAGACCCTACGACTCATAGTCAGGGTCTCATAGCCCCGACTGCAACCTTTTAAAAATTTGATTTGGTTTATTATAAAAGGGGTCAAAATAAATTTTAACCCCCAAAGTCATTTCCCCAACCCTAAACAACTGAGAAATCCCAAATCCCTCTTCCTTATTCACTATTCTGATCTCAATCTTGCCTATCCATTTAATTTTCTGATGAGAATTCCAGTGATGACACCATCTTCTAAGGTTTCAGCGTACTTTTCTCTCTATGTTGCTTTAATTCAATTATTCTACAAATTAGTAAGCTTTATGGTTGCTTATAATGCACTATGATATGAGTTTATTCTATAGATGACTATGTATTTGGTTTATTCACAAAGACTCATGCCCATGTGATGATGCTTCGGTCTATACATGACACCTAGGGTTCGTATGCTCTGAAAGATTTGGCTATAAATTGAACCTAGTTTGATATTATTGAGTGGGTGATTGTAAATGTGAAAATTGTTTGTCCCTAGAATGTATTGCTTAATTGTTGCCCAACCATTGTGAGAATTATCTTTGGAGTTGGAATTTAGGAAGTGTGGGTGTGTTTTATATGCCATGGCTTGTTGCACTTGATTGAAATTGTTAGAATTGCACCTACATCTCAATGGAATGTTTTTCTGAGAAAAAGAAATACAAGTTTGGAGATGAAATTACTCCTTGTTGTGCTTGATGTAATGTGGAATTGACTTCGATTCTTAGGGATAATGGTTGTTTTAACTGTCTGATTTCATAGTGGGTTCTTTTATATGTTAAATCTACTATATTTCTCTTATATTGCCAAGTCTTAAATTATGTTTGTTTAGCTTGTGCTTTTTGTGGGAAAGTGTTAGGCACTCCTGGCACCTTCTGTTTTTAGCTAAGAGGCCCTCCTACGACTTGTAAGTTCCCCTATGAGTCATAGTGCTCCCTCATAGCAAGCACCACTCACCTGTAGTTCCTTCATAATTCTCATATGAGACCCACGTATGACTCATAGCATGGGTATCGTAAGCTTGAATGAGTTTTTAAAAATGTCTCTAGAAAGAGGTACGAGGCCATACTACGACTTATAGGTCCCTCTACGAGTCATAACTGCATCTCGTATTTGAGTTCAGACTATATTTTTTTTAGGAATCTTGGTATTACCAGGTCAGTGTATGACTTGTAAGACACCCTATGAATCATAACTACACCTTGTATCAGTAGGGATGCAACTGCATTATGATTCTTTATACTTAAATTATTTTAGTTTCTTGTTCTCTATTATGTGATTCGTTTCATCAAACATCTTGATGCTCACATGGGTCACATGGTTAGTTTGTAGATATAATGCCTCCAAATGATAAAAGAGCAATCCAAACATTTCAATGGAGGTTGGTTGATGAATCTTCTAAGACTAAGAGATCTGAGGGGTCTCTAGAAGTTCACAGGTTCAAAATAGACCCCGAGGCTAATATAACTCAGACCCGAGCACATCAGCGCAGACACCCGTGGAAATCAGCAATTCCTCCCAATCTGAAGAGGAGGAACAATAGGGTAATGGAGACGGGTCTGAGTGCAGCTTACATGGATGATGAACACATATTCAGGGTCAGAGTCGGCGTTTGAGAGCACCTCCCAGTCCTAATAGAAAGAAGTGCAATCACAGCCATGAGCCAACCGCTGATGGGGTATCCTAGGGATGAAGAAGATATATGAGCAGGGGTTAGAGCCTAAGGTACAGGGCAAACTGGTGGGATAATTTCATGATGAGTCCAGGCTAAATGACTTGGGATTAGATAAGGTTCTACGGATTAGATGAGGAGATAGACAGACGTGGACAATGATGGACTATACATCAGCTGGGCAAGTATGCCCCTTACATGGTCCGTGAGTTTCATGTGGGCTATCTTTATACCCTCAAGCGAAGGTTGCCAAAGAACAAAAAGCCAATTGAGCAGCCGAGGTTATGGGTGGTGCCAGGCCGGGGTCAAAGAGTTTCTATTTCTGAGGAGACTATCCGACGAATTCAATTTGGGTCCACTTATACAGTACCTCAATCTATCACAGAGTACGATAATTGCATTAATAAAATAAGAAGAGTAGTGAATGAAAAAGACATTAGGGCTAAGACCGAGCCGCTACAGTGGATACCCAATCGGATATGTGAGGAGGGGTTTGAGCCAATGTGGGTTACAAACTATGTAGATCCGATAGTGAAAGCTCACTTCACTTTCTAAGCCATGTTTTGGTAGTCTATTATTTATTGGTGTATCTAACCTACTTTCAT
>JAOTQJ010166212.1:0-26438 GCA_025642045.1 Solanum sejunctum | reverse complement strand
AACATAAAGTACTTGATCCCAAAGTATAATTAAAGGTGGTCTCTTATCCGCAATCAGTGCATAATTTCATTTGAGTTGTATTTTATGTATAGTATTTGTTGCCTTACTTATTCATTATATTATCTCGTATTGTGTCCCTTCTGGGGGACCTGCATTTCATGCTATAGGTACAGGTGCTAATAGATCTTCCCACTAGAGTTCAGGACATTCAACTACTGTTACCAAGCTCCAGGTTGTTCTAGAGCTTTGTGCGTATTTGGAGTTTATATGTTCATATAGTTAATCAGGACGAGGCCTGTCCCGAATATTTATGGAAACTTTCTCTCAACTAGAGGCTTTGTAGACTATGTAAACTAAAGTGTGGTCATGTATCGTACATTAGGCACCGCGGACCCAATAGCCTAGCTATATGCATCTCCTTTTAGCTCATTATTACCATTTATCTCCCTATAAGCATGCCAAACATAAAAAGTTAATTATAATATATATATAAGCGAATAGATATAGGTTGGCTCTCCCGAGCCTTATCGTCAAGGGTGCCAGTCCGCCCTAACGGCAACTTGGGGAGTGACATAGGAGCTCTGATTCCTACATGATGATATCATGTAGGCATAGAGTAAGTGTTAGTACTTGGATTGTACTAAGTATGCGAGGTGCAATGTAACAAAGGAGATAAGATATAATAAACAAGACTCATGATCATAGCCAATGGGTATAAACTCAATATAAAAAATGTACTAAATGCCTTACACAAACATGCATGAGAATGGCCAAATAAACCAGCCACTCACCTTACAGTATAACATTTTTGAAAAGTGTTACCAATATCCTTACCTTATGACATAGCCTTTTGGGTAGTTATTATAAGATGCCTACTTACCTTATGATACAACCTTTTTAGTGGGAGAGTTGTCCTTACCTTATGATACAATATTTTCGATAAGAGAGAGGTCCTTAATTTATGATACAATCTTTTCGGTAAAAGAGATGCGCTTATCTTACCATACAATCTATTTGGTAGGAGAGATGTCCTCACATTATAATACAATCTTTTCGGTATGAGAAATAAATTATTCTACCTTGTGGCATGGCTTTTTGGGTAGGTAATACAAGTATAGCTCATCAAACCATCGCATCAATATATCAAGAAAGGGCTTTATATTAGTCATATACTTGTAACATTCTTCCGAACTCATAGCATGCATAATGATCCTTGTCAAATACTTAAGTCACAATATGGTAGGTAATGTACAAATAAGCTTGAAATCATGCAATTCAAGAATGACATGAGAGGAGTAAAAATCAATTTGTTGGAAATGCCTCCCAATCAATCCACCAACGTAGTAGTAAAACCCTTATTTTTGGGTGTCATGAAATCTAACTAAAAATTCACCAACGTTCATAGTCTCATAATTCATATCATGTATAGCCTCAACAAGCATAATCAACTCATGGACAATAGTTTCATTAGACATTCATGCATACTTAATCAATCCTTGAAGAATCCAACTCCAAACATACTTATAATACATAATAAAGTTTATCTATAAAATATTCAACACTAAAATCATGAAATTTGGTAAAGAGGGAAGGTTTGGCTTCATGGGTGGAAGGTTCCCATGAATGAAGCCCACATACCTTAAACCTTGAATTTCTTGAAATTGGATTGAGGAAAGCTTCTTGAAATCCAAAGCTTATACTTGAGATTCTTGAAATTAAATGGAGGATTAGGTGATGATTTGAGAGGATTTTGGAAGGGTTTATGAAGGTTCTTGAGTTGTAAAATAGCTAAGGATGAAGGTTTTCACGTTCAAATAGGTATTGGGTTATTACCCAAATTCCCTTGAACAAAATAGAGAAAATAAGGAAAAATTGTACTGAGCCACGTAAGAGATGCGATGCGGCTCCATCGCGGATCAACAATATTTTAGCTCCCGGTTGTGAAAATTATTTTTCGCTACGAGGCTACTAAAAATTGAGGGTTATCGTTTTCCTACATAATTTTGAACCCTGAATACGAATATAAAGTCAAATTTTTGAAATCATACATAATTTTTGAGATATTCAATAAATACGCTTATGCAATATTCCGAAGTATATGAGGGTTGTTACACAAATAATCGAAAAGACCATAGCCCCAAGACATTTGAAGACTCAAAGCTAAAGGCTCAGACAATTCTGTAGGAGAGGAGGCTGTCAACTAATGGTGTCATTGATCAGTACTCCGAGGAGTGGGACACTCTTAAAGTTTCATAATTTCCATTACCTTACCACACCTCAGGACCCGTACATTCTAAGTTGGGTTAGAGAGTTCTATAAGGCCTATCCCAAGGCCATTCCTAAGAGAAAAAGTCGAGTAAAGATTATTCTCAAGCCTCTTGATGTTGTAGAGGTTCATGGTATACAAGTCATATAGAGTGAAACTTATATTAATGATGTTTTGGGATGCACATATTGATGCTGACACAATTTGGATAATATAGTGCAGTTGAATACTTTTTATGATATCAAAGCTTGGTTGGCACCAATAATTAGAATTCGAAAGGAGCTATCATTGAAAAAAAGGTTATGAATATTCGGGAAAGGTTCTTATTTGGATTTTTTAGTAGCAACCTAATGTCATCCCAAAGTGAGTTGATTCTTCCACCTCTAAAGGTTGCATTGGTTAGATGCATTATAGACCACTGAAAGTTGAACCTTGGTTCTATCATTGCCCTAGAAATCCTCAGCAAAGCAGGTATAGACCTCACTTCTATTCCCTAGCCTCATCACCATACTATGTAGGCGATCCTAAGTTCCTTTCAAAAGCAAGACCGATATGGAAATCAATCAGTTGGCATCCACTGATATTCGAAGAATAGAGGCTAACTTACAAACGGATGAAGAGGACTAGCCAGGAAAAAGCCGGTGGAGGGTGATTGATGTTGAGGCCCTTTAGTTTGGCGTTACACACCGAATGTGCACTTAACTGGCTTCTTCTACATCTCTTGAGGTCTTAAGTCTCTACAAGATTAGGTGACGACTTTATACTCCACCGATCATGTTCGAAGATCCGCCAAACTTCCCTCTGCGTCACCCTCCTATCATGAACTTAAGGTCCTGAGTACTGCAACATTAGGCGATCTTCTTGGCCATTTGGAGATTTTTCGAACATGTTAGCAACATTGATTCTGACTGTCTTTTTGGGATACACTTGCTGGCTTAGTTGTTGCAATGTTAAGCGGTCTCGTTAAATCTTTGGTGTTCCACCGAATATGTTAGGAAGCAACTTTTGACCACCTTTTTAATGCTTTTACCTTTTTTCTAGAATTTGTTGAGAATTGTACACTTATGCACTTTTAACATTATTCCTATCATAACACATACATATTAGTTAGCAGTTGAAGCATAATAGAACACTAAGGATTACATTTTTTCACATTTTAAGTCCAAAATGAGTCCAAGATATGGACTAATCAACAGCCCCAACTAAAGCTTTTGGTTTTCCTCAAGAAAAGCAGACATCAATCAGTCCACTTCAAAGCATTCAAGCAGGGCCACTGGGAGAAATACTTACAATTCCACCTTTATCATCCATTCTTAAAACTTTCACAAACATTTACGTCATTTTGAAGCCTCAAGAGGTAACTAAGGAGTACTCAAGGCATGGGTACACTCACAATTATTCATGTAGCTACTGATCACTCCCTAAAAGTATCACAATTTGTCCTCATGCCAAATAAGATCCTATACACACAAGATTAGAACAAAGTTTCCAAGGATTCGTTCAACACTTACTCTCCCAATCAAGAAATGGCATGAAAGCTTCAACCCATAGGCTTACCCTTACAGTCAATCGGAGCTCTTTCGTTTTCATCTTGACTAGAATCCAAAGGACATTATTTAGAATGTAATGTATGGTTAATGTTGTATAGGATAACATATGGAAAGTAGTGGTTCATTCCTCCTTAAACTCCACGTATACTTTCCATGCTCATGACGCCTTTGATCCTTACTTTTTGTCTTCTTCTATTAACACCTTTTTGCTTTTGATCTTCCATCCTTGGTGTCTCCCTTTTTACACAATCTATTAAGATTTTGGAGGGTCTTCTTTTTCAATTTGTCATTTTTCAACTTTTTTGAATCTTTTCTTCTTCTTCTCATCATTCAAGGACTCCCCTCCTTTCTTTATTTTTCTATCCTAAACTTTAACTTAGGAGACATCCCTTTTTCTACCAACATTCCAAACTTTGGCCTTTGGACATCACTTTACTCTCTTTAACTCAAGAAAGGATTGGTAGGGAACAAAAAGGAATTCTCTTTCAAGAATAAAGATCAAGGCTACATGACTACTAAAGAAAGGATAAAGGATCAAAGGGGTTTCACTAAAGAGTCAATTCAATGTCATTGGAGGCTAATATGTTCAAGGAGGACCCAAAAGAAACCGAATAAGACCTAAGTTCCTTTCCTAATTCGGGATCAACCAAGTCATTTCTCAAAAAAAAACTGTAGATGTTGAAAAACATTGACATTCAACAAAATTCTTAACTCACTTTGGCAAAATAGATACGCATTCAAACTGTGGCAACACACACTCACAACGTACGATCATCACATATCCAAGCTCAATATTTACATAGTCAACTCAAGATGCACCAAATCTATTCATGGATTGATTTTCCAGAGAAGAAGGACTAATTGATGAGTTAGTTCATGCTTCTCGTCCATGGCACTATCTAAATCAAAGATATGGGTTATCGATATTTGGATTGCTAAGAACTAGAGAAATGATATTCACATTTGAACGAATTTTCATATATGCATCGGGTTTGCCATAAATTAAAGATATCATTCACAATCATTCATTCACTCAACTCAAAAAGAAGAAAATCAAAATAGAAAATTAACTACTAATCTGTTACAAAAAAAATAATATTTATAAGCAAAAAAGTGGGGGACTAATTTAATTACACTTTAACCATCAAAAACTAATTATCTCAAATCAATAGGCAACACAAATACTCAGCCCTTCCTAAAAATGGTGAGTTGAAGACTCTCCCTAATACACTAAAGTTGGGACTGAAGGGAGCTCAACTGTTCTAGGTTACTTTCGGATCTTCTGGACTACTACAGGGATGGCTCCATGTGTCCTGGTGAACATTATTTACCTGTTTGCTTTGTTCTTTACCCTCCTGGCTTCAAATTAGTTAGATAAGATCTTCTCTCGAGCCTTCTTTGCCTTCTAATTGTGAGAATCCTCCATGGTCTCACCCTTGTTCTTGAAAACATTACCCTTAACCTTCATGTGCAAGTGAGGACATATGTTTTGACTTGAGTTGGACATGGAGATTTTGTTTCCTGGTGGCCGTGTGAGGCTATAGGCCACCTCTCCCACTCGCTTAAGGAACTTAAAAGGGCCAATATACCTATGACAAGCCCATTATCTTCCTAAATCGCATCACACCCTTCATCAGTAAAGTCTTTAATCGCACCTGACCTGTCAAGAAAAGCTAGGTCAAGAAAAGTTAGCCAAGGGGTAAAAGGCAAAGACAATAAGTGGAACACAAGAAAGATTTTTGCCATTGGGGTTATTTTTCCTGACAAATAGGTTCGGCAAATCACCAAACTCATACAAAAATCAAAATGACCATCACTGAATTCAACAACATTTAGAGTTTAAGAGAAG
The DNA here is from genome assembly GCA_025642045.1 of Solanum sejunctum. Taxonomy (NCBI): domain Eukaryota; kingdom Viridiplantae; phylum Streptophyta; class Magnoliopsida; order Solanales; family Solanaceae; genus Solanum; species Solanum sejunctum. The sequence goes on along the minus strand of JAOTQJ010166212.1, from coordinate 20,773 downwards.
TGTCACATTCGATGACACATAAGATCAATCGGCAGTCAAATAGACCATCACCTAATCTGACGAAAACAAAACTAAAGGTTTCAAAGTAAGGTGGCATGTGTGACCTTTCAATGTACCACCAAGTCAGCTTCTGCGATCAAAATGACCATTGTTCTAATGGGCAGCCAAAACTCCTAAACTCCTCATATCTTCTAAGTATGCATCAAAAAAAGAGGAGGAGTTTCACAATAGGAGCCTAATTGCACACTATCAATCATATTAATGGTATGACTTTGGTTAAACAATGACTTATCCTTAAGAATGACATCACACAATCTATCATTGGGCAAGAAAAAGTCGCCTAACCAAAACTATGGGTTACTCCGACTTCACTCAAAGATACATAATTCAAACAAGTTAAACATAGGTATTCCAACTAGAAATCATAACATTTCAAATCACTAAGTTCAATATTAATTTGTAGGATAACTCATGGATATACAACCTTGCATACTCTTCAGCCCCATATGTGGTCTTAATCTGTAGAAAGTGAGTCGATCTCGTCATCCTATCAATCACCACCCAAATGGAGTCAAAACCTTTCCTAGTATTAGGCTCATCCTATCAACTACCACCCAAACAAAGTCAAAATCTTTCCTATTCTTGGGCAACCCAACCACAAAATTAATATTAATCACCTCCCGCTTCCAAGAGGGAACCTTTATGTCTTAAGTTAGGTCACTCGGCCTTTAATATTCGGCTTTGACTTGTTGACAACTATAGCAACCGAAAACGAATTTGGCAATATCCCTTTTCATACCTCCCCACCAATACACATCTCTCAAGTCTCTATACATTTTGGTGGAACTGGGGTGAATAGAATAAGAAGAATTATAGGCCTTATCAAGGATCTTCTCCCTCAAATCATGAACACAAGGCACTACAACCTACCTTGGTACCTAAGTGCACCATCTCCCCTATGGGAGAGAACCTACTTTGCCATCTTTCCCCAAGGCCTTCAATTAAAGCAAGGAAGAGTCAATATCTTATTCTGCTATCACCTCATCACCCAAAGATGACTTAGACCTATCAATAACCACAACACCATCATCACAAACCTCTTCCAACCTAACTCCCAATCTAGCCAATCTATGCACCTCCCTAGCCATTTCCCTACCACCACCATCAACATAAGCTAGGCTACCCATGGACACCCGACTCAAAATATCCGCCACCATATTTACCTTACCCAAATAATAGTACACACTCATGTCATAATCTTTGAGAAGTTCTAGCCACCTTCATTGTCTCAAATTGAGATCTTCTTGAGAGAAGATACATTGGAGGCTCTTATGATTGGTGAAGACATCTACATGCACCCCATATAAGTAATGTTGACAAATCTTTAATGCAAACACCACGACAGCTAACTCTAGAGCATGGGTAAGGTAAATTTTTTCATGCACCTTGAGCTTACTAGAAGCATAAGCTATGACCTTACCATTTTGCATTAGCACACAACCCAAACCAGCTCTAGATGCATCACAATACACAATAAAACCCTAAAGCCCATCTAGTAGTGACAATATAGGAGCGAATATAAGCCTATCCTTCAATGTTTGGAAGTTCCTATCATATTCATTGGTCCACTCAAATTTAAAATTTTTTTGAGTCAATTTGGTCATAGCGAAAGTAATAGAGGAGAACCCATTCACAAATCTTCTATAGTAACCTACAAGACCCAAAAAAACTCCTAATATCCGACGAGGTCAATGATCTAGGCCAATTTCTAATCACATTGGATTTCTTAGTATAAACTTTTATACCATCCCCCGACACTGCATGACCCAAGAAGGCAACTTCCTTCAAATAAAATTTACACTTGTCATATTTAGCATATAATCATTCCTCCCTCAACCTTTGCAACACAATCCTCAAATGACCTATATGCTCCTCCCTACTATATGAATAGATCAATATATCATCAATGAAGACCACAACAAAGGAATCAAGGTAAGGTTTGAAGACTCTATTTATTAAGTCCATGAAGATGGTTGATGCATTAGTCAACCCAAATGACATCATAACAAAACTCATAATGCCCATATCTAGTCCAGAAGGCCATATTGGGAATATCATGCTCCCTCACCTTCACTTGATGATACCTAGACTGAAGATCAATCATAGAGAAGAAGCTAGCCCCTTGCAATTGGTCAAGCAAGTCATCAATCCTTGGAAGAGGGTATCTATTCTTTATAGTGACCCTATTGAGTTGCTGGTAATCAATGCACATTCTAAGTGATCCATCCTTATTTTTCACAAACAACAACGAAACACCCCAAAGGGGATAGGCTAGGCCTAATAAACCTCTTTTCCAATAAATCTTTCAATTTCTCTTTTAACTCCTCCAACTCTGTCGGAGCCATACGGTAAGGGGAAATGGAGATAGTTTGAGTATTAGGAAGGAGATCTATACCAAAATCTATCACCCCTTAGGGAGGGACACCAAGAAGGACATTTGAGAAGACATCAAGAAACGTGTTTACAACTGGCACCGACTCAATGGAAGGGACTTTGGACTCCATATCCTTAACCCTCACAAGATGATACAAACACCTCTTAGAAATCAAATTATAGGCTTTAATTCATGAAATGAATCTATCCTTGACCACCACATCTGGAATTTCCCACTCAAGGATGGGTTCATTAGGAAATTGAAAGTTGACCTTACGGGTTCTACAATCAATAAAAGCGTAGTAGGCATGCAACCAATCCATCTTAAGAATGACATCAAAGTTTACCATGTCTAATTCAACAAGAACACAAGGCAAAAACTTATGCAAAATATAAATAAGACAACTCCTATAAACTTTTCTCGCATCAATAGAGGCACTAATAGGAGTGGACACTTCATATGACTCATGCAATAACTTGGGGACAACATGAAACCTTTTAGCAATAAGAGGGGTAACAAAGGAAAGAGTGGCACCCGAATCAATCAAAGCATACACATCAAAGTCAAAGACTTTCAACATACCGATAACAATATTAGGGACATCATTTAACCCCTTGCCTTCCACGTAGAGCACAAAATTAATTGTGCCTTGGGACACCACCTTAGCGACCACCTCTCCCCAATAGTATCACATTAGCACCCCGGACATTGCCACGATTTCTTGGACAATCTATCTTCTTGTGACCAAGCTCCCCACATTCATAGCATGCATTAGAACCCTTCAAACATGGGCCTCCATGGCTCCTTCCTCATTTAAGACACACATCAATAGGATTCATTCTACCAACACTTTGAGGTCTCAGGAAGTCATTGGAAAACTCCCTATTAGTAGCATGACGAGGCCCTTAGCCTTGATGAACTTTAGCACCCTTTTGGAATTTACCCTCAAATCAGGCCTTTTGGCCTCATGCCCCTTTATCTTCCTCAATTTCTCCTCATCCATTTTCTTGGCATAGGCTATCAACCAAGACAAGTCCATGTCACTAATTAGCATGGTGGACCGACATTCTTAACTTACCAAGTCGGAGACCCCCATCATGAACTTATTCATCCCAAATCTAGGATCGACCACCAAATAAGGAGCATACTTTGAAAGTTGATTAAATTTGAGGGTATACTCCCTCACACTCATAGCACCTTATTCCAAGTTCATAAACTCCACCAACTTAGCTTTCCTAAGCTCAAGAGAGAATAATTGATTGAGGAAAGCCAATTTGAATTCTTCCCAAAGCACCACATTACTAACCCCCTTCTCACCCTTCCATTGCTCATACCAAATTTTGGCTACCCATTTGAGTTAGTAAGCTACTAACTCTGCCTTTTCATTTGGCCCAACACCCATGATATTCAAGATTTTGTAGACCTCATTGATGAACTCTTGTGGATCTTCATCTACCTTTGACCCATGGAAAACGAAAGGATTCATCCTCACAAATTCTTTTACCCTAGCTCCCGGGGTAATAGCATAAGGGGATTGGGCCCCTTGTTAGACTGGGTTGGCCACCACTTAGGCAAGCATAGTAAGAGCATCATGGAGCTCACCATTTGTAGGGGGAAAACTTACCATATCTCTATAGCATGACTTAGGACATGAATGAGGAAAACATTTCCTAAAATATCTCACTCATATTCATAGTCATGGTGTGCTTCATAACCATGAATAAGACTCTAATCAATGCGGTGTGTTGGACTCCAAGGATCTATAAACCTAGTGCTCTGATACCAAGTTTGTTACGACCCAAGCCTAGGGCCTGGATGTGACATGGTACAAGGGGAACCCAAAGGGACCCAAAACAAGCCTCATAAAGTATCATTACACATCCTTGGTCACAAATGCAATAAATCAAGCATCAAAGATAAAAGAATGGGACCGAGGCTAAGGGAAAAGCTTGCATAATATCATGATCAAAAGACAAGAGTTAAACTCATATCATAGATACTTAACATATCCAACAAACACCTCTACTACATAGAAAAGAGTGGAGGCCAATACAAGTAATCAGGCTCACCCTCATAGTCAAATAGATAATAAAGAAGAATATCTCAATACATAATAAAAGAAGCGTAGACTGGGTCCTCGAAGTGGAGGACTCACCAACTAGCTTGAATAGTATCGAACTAGCCATATGGAGGAGAATGATCAACTTTGGCACTAGTTCCTATATGGTGACATCATGTAGGAATAGAGTATGCATTAGTACGTTTGAATATACTAAGTATATAGGATGCAATACAACAATAGATAGGCATTATAATCAAAATGCATAATACTAATCAATAGGTATAATATGCAATATGACATGTATGGTCCATGTTTACGTAAAACATGCTTAAGCAACTCATGCTCATATAGGATATAAATGTGTAGAAGAGACCAAGCTATCTATTCAAGGTAAAAAAAAACCTTGGTGGTTGTGTGGTATAACCCCCTCACATGGTCTATGGTAATCATACCTTACCAACACGGTGATGAAGTATAAACCCCTTGCATGGTTAATGAGTATAAACCCCCGACATGTTTACCGGGCTCTTGTCCCCCCGGATCGGGTATGGTCTAATGCAACACTTTATATAGAGTATATCATATACATAAGCTAATTTCATCATCATAACTTTATTTATATCATATCTCATGCTTTGGACCTTGAATTCCTCAAGAAACCACATTCGGATATTTTATCAAACACTTTGAGGGTGTGAAGTGGTAGTATAAAACCATGTAAATCAGAGATAAAATCATTCAAGAAAATCCATTGTAAAACCATCAATCAACATCTTACAACACCCATAAGACATATACATCAAATCCCTTATCAAAACTAACAACAGATCCAAGATTTATGGCTCAAAATATAGCAAAATAGTCACAATTTTATATAGCTTTAACATAGTGTGCAATGAATTTCATAATAATCAAGACTCATTTGTAAATCAACTTTAGATCATGAAATTTGAGTAAAAAAAAGCTTAGGTATCATGGATTAAAGGAACCCATGAAAGAAACCCACATACCTCAGCTTATAGATGAACTTGGTGAATATTGGAGATAGAGACTTGAAGCTTGAAGAAGAACCTTGAAGGAGAACCTTAGCTTAGGATGAGGGTTTGGGACTTGAGTTTGGGGAGTGAAAATATGATAAAGTGTTTTAGTGAGTATTGGAAAATATTTAGGGTGATACGAGGGTGAAATATGACTAAGTATAGGTAAAAAAATATACGAGAACATTTAGTCCTAAGACTTAAAGTCTTGGACCAAATCTGAAAAACAGTGTTCAAAATAACACAGGGGCACGTCACGGAGGCGACATGAAAACCCCTCTAGAATTTGCATTCTTGAAATTTTGTAATTGCTAAATATTTGTTCTTAAATTGGGGTTAGACCCTTTTCTCCCTACTTTGGACCCCATGAACAAGAATCTAAAGTCAAATTTTTCAAACAATGAACGGATTTTGAGATATATGAAAATTAAAATTTTGAGCATTTTGAGACATGGTTTTTGAAACTTTTTGGGGTTGTTACAGCCTAAAGGTGGGCAAATGGGATATTTCCCTTTTATTTTGGAGATACATCAATTGCAACATAGGAACATCAAATTTAATAGCACTCAAGGATCACTGGATGACTCAATGAGCGGTTAAAGTTTGGTTGTCGAGCACAATTGGTGGTGCACGAATCTTGAGCATATGATTTCCCTTCTTCTTCATGCATCATATCTCAACTTTACACTTGTAAACCATCAACACACATTATTGCAAATCTACTAACAGTTGGGTTGCCTCCCAATAAGATCTTGAGTTTATGTCGTGGCACAATGGTGTTCGTTACAAATTAAACCCAATTCACGTACATGAGATTAACCACCTGGACACTTGGTGGTTTGCCATAGTACATTTTCATCGTTTGCCCATTTTACTTGACTCTCTCCACTTTGTGATTTTCAACTTCTACCATACTATTTGTGAGTACCTCAGTTACCTTAAAAGTTCTAGACCATTTTGACTTGAGCTTCCCGAGAAACACACATATCTTTGAATTATAAAGCATCACCAGATATCTCCCTTAGCAAATTCTCTCTTCAGAATCTTTAGGTCATGTCACTTTTTCATTTCTTCCTTATAGAGTGTCAAGCTTTAGTATATTTTCAACCTGAACTGATCTATCAAATGAAGCTAGGTAAACCAAGCTTCTAGAGCCTCATCATGCCTGAAGGTGAGTCTTTTTAGAGCACATAAGGATTTGTGTTTTAACTCCACAAGTAAATGGAAAGCTTTGCCAAAAACCAACTGATAAAGGGACATACCAATGGGGGATTTATAGGTTGTCCGATAAGCCCATAATGCATCATCAAGCTTCCTGACCCAGTCACTTCAATTTCCATTTATAGTCTTTGCAAGAATCATTTTTTTCCCTGTTTGACACCTCCACTTACCTATTGGCTTAAGGATGGTAAGGAATTATTACCTATATTTCTCAATAACGACCCAAACATCCTATTGCAGAAGTGAGATCCACCATCTATAATAGTGGCCCAAGGAGTACCAAAGCTAGTAAGAATGTTTGTTTTCAAAAATTGCACCATTCATTTGTCATTGTTGGATGGCAAAACAACTGCTCCTACCCATTTTGATACATAATCTATGACCATCAATATATTCTTATTCCCAAATAAGCTCATGAATGGCCCCATGATGTCTATTCTCCATACATAAAAAAAACTTCCAACGCTAAGATCAAAGTCGATGGGAATTTGTGTCATCTAGAAATGTTACCCTGAAGCTAGCACTTTCGACATGCTTTGGCAAATTCATGAGCATCTTTATGGATTGTTGGCCAATAGTAACTGCTTAAGAGGACATTAGAGGTAGTCCTGGTTCCTCCATGATAGCTCCCAACTAGTGATGAGTGACACTCTTCTAAAATAGCCTCTATTGTGGACTCTATACACATCTTCGGATCATATTATCTATGTACCCCTTGAAGGATAGGGCTCATGCCAGTAGTATTTTCTCACATCATACAAGAATTTTCTCCATTGTTGGGGGTTGGGAAAATCTAGAATGATTCCATAAACCAATAGTTTGTCAAATCAGCATACTAAAGAGTAGAGGCAAATCTAAGAATTCAAAAACGTGGGCGCACCATTACTTTATTTTTAAAAAAGGGACAAAATGGTGTTGTTGTTGGCTGGGATTGAACTCCCAACCTTCAACCTGACAAAGAGACCATGAACCTGTGAACTAAGTTGTCATTTTGAGAATGGGTTCCTTTAGCTAGTATTTAATATATTCTTTAAGAATTATACAAGTAATATACTAAATTTAATCTAATGATCACGGATTCTTGTAACCCAAAAATAACATATAGATTCTCCCCTGGACATGGCAAATGAGAAGCCAAGAGTCCCTAAACAAGCCTCGTATCATCCATATGCATATCACCAATTCAAAAGCGTATAATTAAACAACAAGCACATAGTTCTAGGGGAAACTGGAATTTGGACTCAAGCTATAGGGATAGGGATTTGTTGGATGCACATAGCATATAATAATTAAGGGGTGAGTAAATATGACTCACGCTATGGGGATAGAAAGGACTTAGGACTTTCCACATTTCCATATCTCATCGTGAACATATCATCATAACACTAACAACATGAGATAGACATAATCATAGTCTATATAAGCAATAAGTATAAGACATAACAAGCCTGTACATGGAGTTTACATGATGTCCAATAATGCCTCTAGTTCATAGATTAGGATGGGTGCCAAGATATGTCCCGTTCTCACTCTTAAAGTAAATACATAAGTGGAAATAACATAATTTGTAGATAGAAGGTGGATAGTCCTTGGATGAAAGGGCTCACCACAAGTAACTTTTCTTCAAATAATCTAGCTATCAAAAGATGGATGAAAATTGTCTTCGGCCCATACATGGTTAGATCATGTATGCAAAAGTATATGTTAGTATATTTGAATGTACTAAGTATGCGGGCATGCAAATGCTTATGAACTTATTAACCTACAATCAATATTAGATGATAAGGGCATACATATAGAAAGAAGTATATAGGAAAGAATATAACATCAATATGTCATGAAATTCATGATGCATGAATGTCATAATACTTTAAACATAGTCGGTATGGGACCTCAACGTATATAAGACCAAGTGAGTTATAACTTGAAGATTTGTTTTCTTCCCCATAACAAATAAAGAGGTGACCTACTCGTCAAAGGTAGAACCTTAATATAATCATTTCTTAAAAGGAGCATAAACATGAACCTATGTTTGGCACATAGTTATGAGAAAGGTGACTTTATATAAGAACCCTTGGGGATAGTCTCTCACCTCCAATCTCATTCAATGCTAAGTCATTATCCATGACAATGCATACATATATACATATGTGTGCTTGAAAATGAAACATAAGTCTTTTCAAAAATAGAACAATACATACTTAGGCTTAAAGGCCAAATCATAGTTTATAGCTATGCATACTTAAGCTAAAAAGCCAAATCATACTTCAATCATATGTTCATGGATAGGAATTGCTCAGTCATACTTATACATGATGGTGTAAACACACATGGGCCTTTTGAGACAAATCATAGATATTATGTGATCATATATCATGTCATAACCATACTTCTTTTGAAAATATAGTCATAATCATAATTGGGTCTTAACACACATCATAAATCTCGTGAAAATCAATGTTTAGCATGAATATACCATGAGGAATGAGAGAATAGCATAGGTAATAAATAGTCATATTTAAAATCACATAATGAGATGAATTCATACTTAAATTATTTGGAAATCAACAATTAAAACTTAATTGAGACTACTCATGCATAAGTTCATAACTTAAAGGAATATACATATTCAAACCTTCATAAAATCAATGTAATCCAACATAATAGGACTTAAATTATAGTTAAACATCATTTGAATATAAGCCATGACTCAATTTAATCAAATCGACTCTGATATAAAGGACTTATATTCAAAGTAAGCTTAAAATTCATAAATTAAGTAAGAAGTTTTGGGGGTCGTCATGATTGAAAGGAATCATGAATCAATTTCATATACCTTGGATAACTAGAAAAATTAGGATGGAATTGACTTGAATTGAAATCCCACTTAAAATCCTAACTTGAATTCCCACACTAGACGTTGAAGAGAGAACCTTGGGAATTAAATTCTAGAGCATGAGTGTAATGAGAGTGAATGAGTGTAAAAAGTGAGTATAATCTGATTTAGAGGCTTAGGATTGGTACCAAGGCCCTAAAAGAAAAATTATGAAAAGACCATTAATGAAGTAGACTTTGAAAAGTGTCCAAAGGTCCCGTAAAAATACACCACGGTCAGTGCAAATGTTCATTGACCGTAGAAGTGTCCGTGAAAATGCATTCTCTGACACTTAGAAAAAATTAGGCCAAGGATGTTTCTACTGAAGGCTTCATGGTCTGTATAAAGGTTCACTGATCATACAATGGTCTATGAAAATGTCTCAAGTTTCGATATGGTAATTTGACACTTAGAATAATATTTTGGGGAGAGGGCTTCACGAAACCACCACCACAGCTCATGATAGGTTGCATCAGACCTTACCATGGCTCGTGGTGGGTTACATGACCCGTACAAGGGTTTCCTGGTGGCTGCCTTAGCCAAATTCTTAGCTTGAAGGATGGGTCACCTATCAACGAGCCCTTTCTACGGCCAATGGTGATGACCATAAGCCGTGGGAGGTGCCATGGAGGGCCACTAAGCCGAAAACCCTCTCTTAAGCCATATAGAGCCCTAACAAAGCCAAGGGTCACCCCATGGTTTTCCCTAAGGCTCGTGGGAGTGTCCCTGGAGAGGCACCTTGGTCAACAACCTCCAAAAACTTGATAAGCATATTTAAGGCCTCACGAGGTTTGGGTCCTTACAATTTATAGGTCCCTCTGACTCATACTCAAGCGTTCAAGAAGCTAATCTAACCTGTCTTTTGGGTGGAGCTCCCCCTATAGAATGTTCATGACCCTTGTCCCTACAATGAGCCTAGCCTCGACCATGAGTAGGGGCCATATTAACTAGCTCAGTCTTGCGCACTGATCGTCGGTCTTTAGTAATTGATATTTGCATAGAAGGAGTAGATTAGACATATTTATAAATAGTTGATATAGAGAAACGTACCAATAGAAGAAAGACTGAAAGCTTTTCCTATTAAGTTCCCCATAGCCTCCCCAAGAGGGGTACGAACATCTACATACTGATCCGTGAGACTCTACTGGACACACTAATGCGCTACCAAAATATGACACTTTTGATGCTTAAAACTTAGAATTTTGTGTGTCCTCAATGCGATATTAGTTGGTTTTGTGTGTTTTTATGTTTATCTTTGCAGGACTACAGGTTGGCCGTGATTTTGGGGAAAATTACAGAAGTTGCTAATATTTGCTAGTATAGAAGAACTTTTATGGGCCGTAGCGTGGATTCGTGAAGAATTCCAATGATGGGCTATTTTTTTAAGTGCATTCTACGAACATGTAGATGAGCTATAGAAGGACTTACGAGTCGTAGAAGATGGTTCGTGCCCTGAGGATCAAAGACTTAGACTTTTAGGAATTTCATCAGACGAAAGCCCCTTTATGGATAGTAAATCAGTTTACGAGTCATAAAGGGGTGTTGTAGAGTTGAAGTACAGAACTCTAGCAGCCGAGGATGAGACATCAATTACGGGTCGTGGAATGCAATACAACCCATAAACTATTTTTGTATGACATGCGACCAGTTCTCCTATTTCTTTTAGGATTTAAATTTTAATTGTTATAAATAAGTTTTTTAGTTTATTTTTCATAAGTTTTCACCTAGTAGTCAGAGAACTCAATATTTTGAGAGAGAAAATTGTAAGATCATATTGGAGAGTCTTTGAGAGCACTTGTGGTTTAATTTTGATCTTAAAGCTTGTGATTCTTAGTGAAGTTGGATTGCTTGCTCTTAAATCTATTATGTAGATGTTTAATTATGTCTTCTCGATTCATAATTCTTGCACCTACAGATAGCATGAGTAGCTAAATCCACAACTAAAGTTGTGGGAACCATAAAGAACTAACAAAGTAAAATTAGATAATTTATAATTCTTGGAAGGTGTATATGTATGTATTAATTAACTCTATTCATTTTGAATATTTTTTGATGGTGGCCAACATTAGAACCCGGCTAGTGTTACTGACTGGACCAAGATAGTAATGAATAAGAAAAGAGATTAATTAACAAGATTCAATTGATGTATTCTCGTCTAATCAATCAAACTAGGCCAAGGAGAGGTTGTACTCGGACTAATAGGTAATGGTTAGTAATGCACACTATGGAGATGGGCCAAGTTGCATAGTGAAATTCACTTCTCGCCTTTGACCAAAAGGCTTGGTGAACATAAATTATCGTCCTACATGCTATACACTAGAAAAGAATTAGGATATCTGGTGATACTGAGTTGGGAAATCATGGGGAACACAATACCTAGTTTCTCTCCATATTAAATGCTCTTTTCTGATAGAAAGTTTAGTTTTATTTTCTTCTTGATTATTGTAAACACCCCTCTTTGGGGAAGTAAGTCAATTAATCATTCGAATTGCAAATTGGTGAATTCTCATGAGTTTATGTATTTCTTGTGGGATAGACTCTAACTTTGGTTAGGTTCTATATATTGACAATGACAGCCTTATCCTCTAAATAAGAGGTGTAACTTAGGCAATATCAAGACTTTGGCGTCATTGTCGGGGAACACGACTAGACTTAGTGAATTCATTAGTAATTCGAGTGTTAATACTTAGTTCCTTTATTTTACTTTTGTTTGTTGTTTTTGTTTCTTTTCAGCACTAGGTGTAGTGTATGCCTAACACTCGGAGTCAAGGAAATCCCTTAACTCCGTTTGATCCAGAGATCCATAGAACATTGTGAAGAATGTCTTAAGACAACACAAATAACACGGCCAATGTAGCTCTAAACAAGAAAAAAAATAATATTTCTGAGAATTAGAACCCACCTCCTCTGGAGGAAATTGCTCCATAGTCTTGGGATTTCAATACCAATGCTTACCAGTGAAATCAATCAAGGCTTAATACCATGGCTATGGAGGTGACTAGAGCTATTGTGTTGCCATAACTACTGGCAGACACAAAGTTCACAGTCTTAAGTGGGTTACTTTAGATGCTATAAAACTGCGGGCTATTTGTGGGCTTACTATCGGAGGATCCTCATAGCCACTTACAGAATGTGGCTTTTTTTTTTTGCAAGAGTGTGATGGGAACACAGAATCTATCTATGGATGTTGTGGGACTTTGTATCTTCCTATTATCTCTTAGGGGAATGTTGCATTATGTCTATCTGAGCTCCCACAGAGTTCAATCACCAATTGGGCAAAATAGCATAGGCCTTTCTTAGTAAGGCACTTCATTAAACCAAAGAAGCTCAATTTGGTGGACCAAAGGACCAAAGCAACAACTTTGAGCAACTTCCTGGTGATTCGATCATAGCCACATGGGAGCAGTTTAGCAGGCACTTGAAGGGTACTCCAGGTCATCAAATGGCTGATAAAACCCTGGTGGAGAACTTCTATAGAGTGTTGGATGCAAATAGTCAAGCATGTGCTGACGCCCTCTTAGGAGATGTGTTCATAGAATAACTATTCGCAGAAGTTGCTGAGCAGCTTGACAGGGTGGCTAAACTGAACCACGTGTGCAGACCTATGAATGAACACCTAACTAACCACACAGGTACTGCTAACATGAGCTCAGACTAAGTAAAATAAATGCAAAAATCCATACAATGCTTGCTCAAAATAGAACCAATCTAAAGATGCTAATGAAGCAGACACAAGATCTATCTAAGTCAGGGGACATTCAGGGATGCCACCATACCAAGTAGGGGGGCTGTAATGAAGGCAATATGGGTAGCCACTATGTGCCCCCCCCCTCCAATTGCGATATGGGAGCTAGGAATCCCAAAATTGAGAAGATTTTTGATCGATTATTAAGAGGGGTAGACGCACAGGATGAGATTCTAAGAAACATTAAGTCTAACATAGCCAATATAAACCATAAAGATAAATAACACTTTGTAGCAATCAAACAGCTTAATTGATAGTTCGAACATGTGTCAGCCTAACTAGGTCAGATTCAAAGGGACGTGATGATAGCACTTTAGCCTTAGATCTAAAGGATACTGATAGACACAAGATGAAGGCTAATTTTTGTGAGGGGAGTACCCCCCTAACATGCTACAGATATCAATGAGAAAGAACAAAGCTTGATGAAGTCTGAGTGCTCAAGACATCTACATCGTGCCACGATAATAAATCATTCGTTGCTTGGACGACACCCCAAGAAACCCTAGCGCTTAGGCTCACAGGTATGTTTTTGACCCCTTATGTTTTATTTTATTTTGATATTGTACATTGGACACAATGCATGTATTTTTCAATGGGGTATGGGTAGTTATGGGCCTTTGTGAAGTCTGAGTACCTTGTGTCCATAACTACCCCAAATTTTGATCCTGGGTTTTCTTGCCTGTGTTCTTTTTTTCTTGTGGATATTTACTTTTTGTTGAACTGGCATATTTAGGATGTTTAGATAATATGTGTAGCATATAGTATCATTACTTGTGGCATCTAACATATTTTTGTGTTTTGTTTGAAAAATGATACCTATCAAAAACATTTATTAGTAGTTAGATAACAACCATGCATGTTTAGTTGTGTGACAATGTTTGTTATAATAATTGAGGGTCAGTTGAGATAAAAAGCATGATCGGAGAGTCTTTTGTTGATAATGTGTGCAGTGCCATGTGAGTACGAGCTTAATTTGCCAGATTCATGTGTTTTGTGCTAATTCCAAACTTGCTTTGTTACTCTAAGTTAGATTGTAGATTAACTGGTTTAGGAAAGGATCTTAGGCCATTGTTCTTAAATAGTCCACTTAGCCTAATATATACCTATTCTTTGAAAACACCTGATTAACCTAGCTTTTTTTAGTAAATAAAATTCTGAAATTAGTCCTGGTCCTTCCTTGAACATTGTGCACCTTGACTGAGGCAAAAGGCCTAAGTTGAGGGTGGCTATCAAAAGTGACACTAGTTCAAAGGATGGATATGGTGCTACTTAACATAGACTAAAAGTCTAAGTTGAGGGTAGCCGGTGTAAGTGTAAAATACAAAAAATAAGGGGGTGAGTTAGTGATGCAAAGAAAAGGGGAAAATCATATATTAGGTGCAACAAAAATAACTGATGCCTTAGTGTGAACTAAAAAGCAAAACGAAGTATAAAAGCCAAGGCAAAAAGCTTTAAAAAAAAGCACCCAGAAAAAGCTTAAGATAGGGAAAAGGGGGAATAAAGTGAAAATAACAGAGTTCGTAAGGAAAAAGTGTAGAAAACACAGTGTCAAGGAGGGCCTTTGGTTACTATTTTTCCATAATATCATACTAAAACCCCTCGAGTCTACGTTACAAGTCAAGAAAGTCCTAAAGTGATCCTAGTCCAGTTAGTTTAAGGTCTGAGTCATGAGTATAGGGGCAAGCTATGGTAGTAGACATAATGCATGAATATCTTTTGTGAGAGTGAGTGACCTTGCATAGTCCCAAGGTTAACATCAAAACATCATTGAGTGTCAAATATGGGACTTCTTTCTATGAGGGCACATGTATTGCATTGTTAGCACTAGACTTTGGTCAGTGATTGTGGATTGATTGATATTACGCTGCTTGTCATAATTGTGTTCTCACACGCACCAGTTCGTATTGGTTTGCTAGATAGCTATTTCATCCTATTTTGAAAAGTTAGTGTGGGTATATGAGTCTGAGATGTATGTGATGTATGCCATCGCGCTGAGGTATGTGTGTAACTGTATTATCTATATAGATCGAGTTAGTCACTTGAGGACAAGCAATAATTTTAAGTTGAGGGTACTGATGTGATGCCAAAATACAACACTTTTGATGCTTAAAACTTAAAATTTTATCTGTTATCAATGCGATGTTAGTTGGTTTTTATGTTTATCTTTACAGGATTATAGGTTGGCCATGATTTTGGAGAAAATTATAGAAGTTGTTGATTTTTGCTGTTATACGAGACCTTTTATGGGCCGTAGATCATTATAATGGTGGCCAACATTAGAACCCGCCTAGTATTATTGACTGGACCAAGATAGTAATGAATAGGAAAAGAGATTAATTAATAGGATTCGATTGATGTGTTCTAGTCTAATCAACCAAACTGGGCCAAAGGGAGGTTGTACTGGGACTAATAGATATTGGTTAGTAATGCACACTATGGACATGGGTCAAGTCGCATAGTGTAATTCACCTCTCACCTACGACCAAAAGGTTGGGAGAACATAAATTATTGTCATGCATGTTATACACTAGAAAAGAATTAGGATATCCGATGATACTGAGTTGGAAAATCATGGGAAACACAATACCCTAGTTGCTCTCCATATTGACTTCTCTCTTGTGATAGATAGTGTAGTTTTATTTTCTTATTGATTATTGCAAAACCCCATTGGTTAATTATTCGAGTTGCAAATTGGGTAAATTCTCGTGAGTCTATGTATTCCCTATGGGGCTGACTCTAATCTTGGTTAGGTTCAATATCTTGACAACATCCCCTTTATCCTCTAAAAAGGAGGTGTAATTTGGGAGACATCACACCCTGCTCTTAACTCACGAGCCCAACGAACCTAGAGTTCTGATACTAAACTTGTCATAATCCAAAATTGAGTCGAGACTAAAGAAAATAAAATCAAAGTAAAAGCAATCGCAATACTTAATTTAATTCCCAAAATCTGGATTCATAAGTACAAGAGCTTCTAAGTAATAACAACAACAACATGCCTATTGGAATCCCACAAGTGGGGTCTGGGGAGGGTAGAATATATGCAGATTTTATCACTACCTCATACAAGTAGAGAGGTTGTCTCAAAAACCCATAGATAACAACAAATGAAGTTTCAAAGAAACAATGACGACTCGAAGTCTAAGCCTCACCATTGAATCTGGTAATGGTAAGAATACTCTGCACAGAAAGATCAACTCCCACATAGGAGTCCCTATGCTCGATCTGCAGGGAGAAAATATATTAGGGGTGACTACACTAAAATGTACCTAATAGGTTTAATCGGCTGGGTAGGAGAAATCGGATAAGCATATAACAACAAAGAATCCTATCACTTGCAATGAAGAGGTTAGTATACAATATATGTGTGTGTGTGTGTGTGTGTGTGTGTGTAAGATAAAAATAAGATAGCAATAATAAGAAAAGATTCAATGAAACTGCAACGTATAAATGGGGTGGAATCATGACTATCACAGGGCCAGTGTATATATCTACCGAGCTAAGACTACCAGGTAGAACCCATGGGGTCTCGTCAGACCATATAACAAAATCTCTCAAGTGTGACCATATCACAACCTTTCCATCTCATTGTGGTTAAGGAGTTTTAAGGTGGTACAATCCCTCCTTTGCCACCTCAGCGTAGTCAAGGAATTTTAGAAAAGATGATACAATGTCAAAAAAAATGGTATATCTCACCCTTGCCATCTTAGCGAGATCAAGGAGTTTTTATTAAAAACAAATGATACAATATCTCAATCTTGTCACCTCAATGTGGTCAAGGGGTGGTATAAATGAACATGAGATGAATGTATGCCAATGTCGCAAGTCAGAATATATAACAACAATATAATATCGAAATCGATAGATAACCGTTATACAATCAGGAAAATAAGATTAAGATCATAACTGGTATCACAAACCATCGACATGCCTCAAAGCACCATAGTTTCACCAATAGCTCAAAATACCAATAAAATTGAACTTCTCAAGTCCAAAGATATGGCATATGATTCCAGAAAATATCACAAATACCATGAAACTACCACAAAACTCCCAAATAATATCACAACTCTCATATTATCATAATCATATCCAAAATATCTCAAATTCCAAAAATACATCTCAATTTACCAATAGAGTCACAATTTACTCTAATTCCAATATAACTAATATTGCATTTCCCCCCAAAATACTATTATATCAAACCAATTCCTCATGAAGCATTCTAAAATCTTACAATCATCATATAAACATATCTAATAACTCAAATTCAGTCCCCAAAAAATTATCCGAGCATATCTTGATGTCAAAACTGAACTCGTGTCGAATTCTGGATCAATTCAAACCTCAAAAAGAGCTCCAAACAATCAACCACTATCATAAATAGATTATACATGTCAAGAGATGAAATTTGATACTCATATTGACATGAGTTAGGCTTAGGAGTAAAATGATCAAAATTAAGGCTAAATTCTGAAGTTTTCGACTCTGAAAATTGACTTAAAATTATAATTCTAAGCGAGTAAAGGAGTTCGTAGGTGAAAATTTCACTAAAATTGAGCTCAAATAGAGGAAAATCAACATTTAATATTTCTAAAATCAGGACATAAAAATCTCAATTTTAAATATCCAAAATCATGAAATTCAAGACAAATCATGATAAAATTAGTATAAATTAATTAATTTGATAAAAAAAAACATTTGTGCAAAGGGTTTTCACAAAAATCCTTGAAGAAATCGCCCAAATTCAAGCTTGAGATGTCAAAAATGGAGTAAAAATAGTGAAGTCATCACTTTTCAAATATTAAAATTGACTCAGCAAAATTATACTCTGCGAACGTGGATAAATATCAACAAATGTGGAGAAAGAGGGACTTGACAACCCGCAAATGCGGAGGGTAATCAGACTAACCTCCGGGAATGCGGAGGTATCATTTGCGACCGCGGAGAGGAGAAACAGTAGGCCTCCGCGAACACAAAATCATACCTGCGAATGTTGATAGCAAAATGGCATGCACCAGATAACAACAAAATTAGTTATTGTAATTTCTCGAAATAGACCCTCGAGGTCCATTCAAAACTCGATTCACACAAACCAAATATGTATCCCTATTAGAAATGGTGATACGAATTTAACAAAATTATCAGAATTCGATTCTGAAATCTCCTCAATGCAGTTGCCGATAAAAACTCAATAAAATTAATTTAAAACTCAAAATATCAAAACTGCCCTCAAAATTCTAAAGTTACAATGAGATCATTTCTAGCATTAGTCTCACTATCTGGAACTCAAAATTTTGATTCGAGCTTTCGAATTACAAATATTGACCAAAGTCAAACTTTGGCTCCAAAAACAATTGAAAATGCAACTTTGGATTTAAAATCTCTGTTTTAACTCTATATTCAGTTCTGTAACTTCTCCTAGATTAGATTCGACATTCTGGAACTAATAAGATCGACGGATTTCTGATCTGACACTTGAAGCTCAAAATGGTAAAAAAAAAACTCACTTTTTTAACAACTTAAGTTTTCAAAAATGTCAAAACTCATATTTTTTACTTTTAAAACATAAGATTCTAGTTCAAACAACATAAATAGTTCAAAATAGGTCCAAAATAACTTACAAAAGAAAAAAAATAGTATCTTTTATACATAGACTCACATATGACCAGCAAGGTCATTACAAATTCACTTGGCGTGGCTAAATTATTTATGCACCATCCAAATTTCTCTTTCTCTAATTGTCATTTCTATTCTCCAAACTCATCCTTATTTCAGCTTCCCTAAGATGAAAATAAATTAATATCTCAATTTATTTATTTAATTTTAACTTGGTACAAGTTTTCTTTTGTTTTTCTTTTTACTTTTTGAATCTTCTAAATTTTGGAAAGTGTGATTAGGAGACAGAAAGAATATTTTTGAAATTTGAAAAATAGATATGGTAGAGTAAATTTTTAGGAGAAAAATTAGTAAGGTATAAAATGAGAGAGAATGGTAATTTGTATAAAAGAAAAAAAAAGCAAGAAAAAAACTATAATAGGATAAAAATTGAGAGAGTGGGACCGTACATTAATAGTCATCCAAATGAAACATTACTTGTGAATCATAATTAATTATAACTGTAGTATGTTAATTAATTTACTAGTAAATATTCGCCTAGTTATATAATTTTTTCTAAAAAGAAGAGGTTAAGGAGTGGGAAATTAATAGAAAACTTGACCATTTTAACTGTAATTATAACCAATTTAGGACTTAAGACAGCCAAATTGAATTAAATTTGGCCAAAAGATGATTTAATATAAATCAATAAGGAGCTTTTTAAAATTATCAAAGTGAAAGAATTAACTTAATCATTAACTAATTAAATCTAAAATAATTTGTCACTAAACTACATAATTAACGAAATGAAATCTTTATGTAGCAATTTTTGAATAATTCTGAAAAGTAATAATTAAATACATAATTATATATATAAAAAAATATGTGTACATACATATATACATACATACATACATACATATATATATATATATATATATATATAGCCATTGACATCATTACTAAATTTTAGGCCATTGACAGAATAGTATAAGTTATGCATTGCAATGGAGACATCGTAATTGTGAATTTTGGAAGAAGAAGCATGAGACATTGTTGAAGAATATTAGTAATTGCTAACGACTGATAGGCAAACTCTCAACTTAACAAAGAGAGAGTCACAAATATCAAATTTTTACAGGGCAAGACTTCAGCTTTTTTTTTTTACTAAGTATTAATGTCTTATCACGTTCTTGTTAATTTCAAGTTATAAAAATCTATCTACTTCAAGTTAGAAGACTTTTGACTTGGCCCTTGGCCAAAAAGGAGGAAAAAGGACTGAATGTTGTTATGCATAATATTAAATTCTGCACATGTTTGATAACTAATTAATTCCTCAATAAAAGTTTCGGCTGGGGTTTAGGAAACAACCTTTTTATTTCTATGAGGTAGCGGTAAAATTTGAGTACAATCTACCCTCCCCAAACCCCACTTGTGGGATATCACTGGGTATGTTGTTATTGTAATAAAAGTTTTGGCTGGCTGATTGTTTTTTGTGGGAAGTATATTCAATAAACATCCACAATTTTGTTAGGCAGAGTTTTTTTAATGAAAAGGTCCAGCCATTAGCAGCCATTGTTGATTTGACTGCTTGTTCAACAATGGCTACAAAGTAGCAAAGTTGGAATTGTATTTTTCTTGCCATTGATGTCATCAATGATATCAAAGGGGGTAGAATTTCCCCTATAAAAGGAGCTCTTAAGCTCCTTCATTAGATATCACCTAGAACACCAAGAAAGAGTGTAATGTGTGAGGTTGAGAGTTATTTTGTAAATCTATTCTTGTAAGTAATAGAAGAAAT
>JAOTQJ010166167.1:0-26447 GCA_025642045.1 Solanum sejunctum | reverse complement strand
AGAACAAGTTTTTCCCCAATTTTTTTCTAAGTATAAACTCCCTCTCTTGTTAAAAGATAACTCACAATGTTATATATATATATACTCAAGTCCACACAGGGACCAATAGGAATTGGACACACACAAATAAACCCACACACTTTTATTCTTAAGGATTAAACTTAAAACAAAATTAACATTTGGTCCCAAACTTTACCAAATCGAACCAATTAAGGACTTATCGGTTCTAGCTTGCGGGGTCTAACATCCCCCCCCAAGAACATTCGCCCTCGAATATCATATCAACCATACAATTTTTGTCTATAATACCACATCTGGCAATAAACAACTTAATTATCATACGTCGTGCTTGACAGGGAAAAATGAATTACCTGATGATATGGGAAATAAATGGGGGTATTTCTTCTTTATTTGTTCCTCCGCTTCCTAAGTTAACTCCTCTCAAATCCTCAAGCAACTCTAACTCGTAGGCAACTTTGTCTATTCTACGAACAATCTGATACGGACCAATGTACCTTGGACTGAGCTTTCCCTCTTAACAAATCTCATAACGCCTTTCATGGGTGACATTTTCAGGAATACCCAATCTCCAACTTGGAACTCTAATTGGCGACGACGATTATCGATATAATACTTCTGACGGCTCTGGGCTGCTAATAACCGCTCTTGAATTAGTATCACTTTGTCCACCACTTGCTGGATTACATTTGGTCTAATCAACTCCGCCTCGCCAACTTCGAACCAACTAGTCGGTGATTTACACTTCCTACCATATAATGCCTCATGCGGTGCCATCTGAATGCTAGAATGGTAATTGTTATTATATGCAAATTCGATCTATGGCAAGTGCTCACCCCAGCTACCTTGGAAATCCATTATGCATGACCGTAACATATCTTCCAACGTCTGGATAGTACGCTCAGCTTGACCATCGGACTAGGGGTGGAATGCTATGCAAAGACTTACCTGCATACCCAAACCTAAGTGAAATGACCGCCAGAAGTTTGTCATAAATTGGGTGCCTCTATCATAGATAATGGATACAAGAACTCCGTGAAGGCATACAATCTCTTTCATATATAATCTGGCATAGTCCTCAGCCGAGTAGGTAGTCCGAACTGGAAGAAAATGAGTTGATTTTGTCAACCTGTCAACAATAACCCAGATAGAGTCATACCTTTGTGGAGTGTGAGGCAAGCCTGTAATAAATTCCAAATTGATAATCTCCCACTTCCATGCTGGTATCTCCATTTCCTACAATAACCCTCCAGACTTCTGATGTTCTATCTTCACTTGCTAACAGTTCGGGCATTTGGCAACAAACTCTGCTACATCACGCTTCATGCCATCCCACCAATATAAGCACCTGAGGTCATGGTACATCTTTGTTGACCCAGGGTGAATAGAATAATGGGCACGGTGTGCTTCGCCCATAACCTGCTGCCGTAAGCCTGTAACATCCGGTACATATAACCTACCTCTAAACAATAAGATCCCATCAGGAGAAAGCTCAAATGGGGTTTGATCCTTATCCAAGGCCATGTACCTGTATCAAACTAGAATAGGATCTTCATATTACCTCTGCTTAATCTCTGCCACAATAGAAGGTTCAGCTATGCCTCGGGCAGAAACTCCTGCATCACCCGAATTTGCCAATCGAACTCCTAGGTTGGCTAACTACTGAATATCCTGGATTATCCCCTTCTTCTCTAGGGGTGAGTAAGCTAAACTGATCATGGACATGAGACTGAGCACATCTACTATAACATTGGCTTTCCCTGGATGATAGAGAATACCATTATCATAATCCTTCAGCAATTCTAACCAACGCCGCTGCCGTAAGTTCAGCTTTTTCTGCTTAAATATATACTAGAGACTTTTATGATCTATAAAAGTATCAACATGAACACCGTACAAATAATGCCTCTAAATTTTTAAAGCATGGATCACCGTAGCTAATTCCAAGTCATGGGTAGGGTAACTCTGCTCTTGCTTCTTGAGCTTCTGGGAAGCATAGGCTATCACCTTGTCGTGCTGCATTAATACACACCCCAAACCCACATGGGAAGCATCACAATAAACTACATACCTATGCGGACCATTAGTCGAGTTCAAAACTAGAGCTGTAGTCAATTTCTCCTTCAATATTTAAAAGCTGAGCTCACAGGCGTCGGACCACTGAAACTTCGCCCCTTTTTGCATTAGCTTTGTCAAGGGCGCTGTAATTAAAGAAAATTTCTCTACATATATTCTGTAATAACCAGCTAGGCCCAGAAAGCTACATACCTCCATTGGCCCAAGAATGATACTGAAGATAGCCAAAACTTGGATTTCGAGAATTTTGCATATAACTTTTGGCGATGAAGAATGTCAAGGACGATTCTTAGGTGATCTGCATGATCCTTCTTAAATCGAGAATATACTAGGATCTCATTAATGAACACAATCACGAATACATCCATGAATGGCTTAAACACTCGATTTATAAGGTCCATAAACACCACTGGAGCATTTGTTAGCCCGAAGCACATAACTCTGAATTCATAATGTCCGTAGCGAGTTCTGAATGCTATTTTAGGAATATCTTTTTCCTGCACCCGCACCTAGTGATACCCTGATCGCAGGTCTATTTTTAAGAAATACCTAGCTCCCTAAAATTGGTCAAACAGATCAACAATCCTGGGGACGGGGTATTTATTCTTAATAGTTACCTTCTTCAGCTATTGGTAGTCAATACACATCCGCAGTGACCCATCATTCTTCCTCACGAATAATACCGGGGCTCCCCAGGGAGAGGTGCTAGGCCGAAGAAAGCCTTTCTCTAACAAATCCTTAAGATGCTTCTTCAATTCTTTTAACTCAGATGGCGCCATTCTGTACGGAGGGATCGAGATAGGCTGAGTGCCAGGCAATAAATCTATAGCAAACTCTACCTCTCGCTCTAGAGGAAGATCAGGAAGTTCATCTGGAAATATGTCCGAAAGTTCGCTAACTATGGGAATGGACTGGAGAGCTGGAGGCTTGACATTCATATCATGTACCCGAACCAAATTATAAAGACACCCTTTCCTGATCATCCTGCTAGCCTTGAGGTACGAAATAAACTTACCTCTCAGTGTTGCAATGTTAACTGACCATTCCAGAACTGGTTCTCCTGGAAACTGAAATTGAACTAACTTTTTATGACAATCGACCTTGGCGTAGAAAGAAGCTAGCCAATCCATACTCATAATCATATCAAAATCCACCATATCTAGTTCTATCAAATCGTCTAGAGTACAGTGGTCGAGAATAGATACCGGGCAATTTCTATAAACTCTGCTAACTATAATAGATTCACCTATCAGTGTCCTAACCTCACAAGGCTCTATTCGTTCAGACTCTATATCAATTGTTCATGCAACCAATGGGGAAATATACGACAAAGTGGATCTAGGGTCAATCAACACATACATAGCGTGAGAACAAACAAATAATGTACCTGCGATAACATTAGGCGACGCCTCCTGGTCCTGTCAGCTAGCTAGGGCATAAATGCGGTTAGCAAAACCGCTGGAACCTGGGACTCCGCTGTGACCTCTGCTGCGACCTGCTGCCACTGGAGTACCTCGCACCGGAGGACTCATAGCCACTGAAGTAGAAGACAAAGCTCCGACTACTACAAAAGTCTGGGCTGACCCTTCTGTACCAACCTTATTAGGACAATCCCGCATCTAGTGGACCTGACGACCATAAATAAAATAGGCACCTAAAGAGCAAAACCACTACCCTGGGTGTCGTCTCTCGCAACGAGGGCACAGGGGTATAGTAAATCTCTATTGACTACTAGAACCTGGTCCTACCCTTGACTGACTAGAGATAGCTAGTCTCCTACTGGGGGGTCTATGGAGGTGTGCTTCGCACTGGTCGAGGAGGAGGGCCACTCAGCTGCGGCCGAGACTGCCTGCCCTAAAAATATGCTACTGAACTAGATGACCTAGCCCTCTTTGGCGGCCCTCTCTCATTTGTCCTGTCCGCCTAGCGTCCTCGATGATGATCCTCCATCCCCTGGGCATGGGCCTAAATATGGGCAATATCCATCCCCGATTGGGCATCCAATACTAAATAACTATTCATATAATATAAATCAAGCCCAACAATATAGCGATGCATGCGATCTGTCATGCTGGAAACATGTGCAGGTGCATATCGGGCCACAGAGTCGATTTCCAAACTATATTCCCGAACCAACTGGCCTTGCTACCTCAACATCAAAAACCTATCCTCCCTGGCATGTCTAACCTCTAGAGGTAAAAAGTGAGCCAAGAACGCCTCTGTGAACTCGCTCCAAACAGCAGGTCGGGTATTAGCAACTCAGGACAAAAGCCACGACTCGTAACAATTTGCTGCAATATCATGCAACCGATAGGAGGCCAACTCTACAAATTCTACTTTAGAAGCCCCAATCACCCATAAGGTACGCTGTATTTGTCTCACGAACTCCTGAGGATCTTCCGAAGGTTTGGACCCAAAGAACTTTGATGGTCCACAAGCCAAGAAATCATAGGCCTGGGAACTATCTCGACGGGCTGCCTGACTACTTCCAGCCTCCTGCCTGTGGGCCTGTCGTACCACAATCTGAGTCAACAACTGCACTGCCTCCCACAACCCCCCGATTTGTGAGCCTGGCTGGGGGGTCAGAGGTTCTAATTCCTGTCCCTCTAGGGCTGGTGGTGTGACCAAATCTATTGTCATGAATACAGTCTCCGACTTCAGTTGATCATGAGCCCGGGTAGTTCGTCGACCCTGTCGGGCCCTACCTACTGCTGCAGGCCTTCCTTTGCAGCCGGCTGGTTGCTTCCTCGGCTTTTCTGAAATTCAAATAATTTCTGTCAGGGAGGACAAATCACCCTGTTAACATTGCTCTAACGCACGATCTAAGATTAGAAGATAAAGGGACATCCTAAATGTCCTATAGCCTCCTGTTTATAGGTGCGATGCATGATACACCAATAGACAAGACTCTACTAGACACGGTCTGTGGACGCTCCGAGGACTAACTGCTCTGATACCACTTCTGTCATGACCCAACCCAAGGGCCATGATTAGGGCCGATTAGGCACCTAGACAAATACCAAACTGGAACCACTTATAACGGCTAAGAAATTTCTCAAACTTTCAGCAGAATTTCCTCTATTTCACTAACTAACCACACCTGCAAACAGTAAACCTAGCAAACAACAAACATCACTTTACATATATATGCGGGCCGATAAGGTATCCACAGACGAAGTCACACCAAACACAAATATATGATACATATGAAGTCATAGCAAACACAATATCCCACACTCATATGTATCCACAGACCTCTAAACACACAAACTGGATCATAGGACGGAACAGGGCCCCGTCATACCCTCGAATATATACAAATGCAAAATATAGAAAATATGTATACAAGTATATACCAAATGATTTGCTCCTGATGCAAAGGGAGAATGACAACGGCAGACAGAGATCCTAGGCAGATGGTTCTCTAACCTGTACGTTGGTATCTGCGAGCATGAATACGACCTGCCCTCGAAGGAAAGGGGTCAGTACGAAAAATGTACTGAATGTGTAAAGTAGAAAGTATGAAATGTAAGTGAGAGTAATAATCCGAATAAAATATATAAGTCAAACCTATATGAAAGTATCAAAATATTTCTTTATTTACAACATCAAAATAATGCATATTGGATGGGAATGATGGCGACCTCCAAACTCGCGCCATACCACGGTATAACACCAGAAGTTTCAAATCTACGAAATCTCTAACACAAATACCAAATGTAACATAGGGGAGCCGAGGCAAATGGGCCACGCAGTCACGTCATAGGATAGGTGAGCCGAGGAGAAGAGGCCAGGCACTCACGTATCATCATGTATAAAGGTCATCATACCCGTTATATAAGTGGACCATGGCGAAGGGGCTATGCGCTCATGTGGGCCATGTCAAAGGGGCCAAGCACCCACACATCATGATGCCAACATATCCTAAGCCCAGCTCCTTATTTCTCCAAACTAAGCAAAGTCGCCCCATGGGCAAACCGACTTGCCGTATCCAACCTACTTTGGAATATATATATATATACATATATATAGTTATACATTCGCACGATATCAACCGGCCCGAGAACCAGTGAGCGAAACCAAAAATGGCACGAATAGAGTTGTGAGCATCACATGCATAAACACTAGTTTCAACACTTAGTAATATACAAATTGTTCATCTTTGAAATTAAGAAGTTATTCGTTTATGAAATTTGTCAAAATTGCTCAACTTCACACATAAAAGTGATTTCAATGAACTTGCTTAATTTCGCATCATACACATTACTAAACAAACTTCAAAATAACTTTTAAAGTGATTTCGGAACAATAAAACCCATAGCTTTCAAACTATTTAAACTTTGGTCAAACGAACATTATTAATGAATTTTTAAAGACTCAAAAGTTATGGACGGGACTAACTTAGCAAAATTGCGGCAAGTAATGGACATAGGTCCCATTTAGGCTTTTTCAACGAATATTACGGGCATTTGCGCCCTCCAATAACATGCATTCTCTTAACATACTCAACTATTTCATATTTTTAACAACTTGCGGGTTCTACATATCAAGAGTTAAAATATATATGCTATTTTTATGTAAGTCCCAAGGAGTGGACATAAGACATATTTGGACCCTTATTTGGACATATTTAACTCGGCTCAAACAATCAATCAACAACAACAACAACAACCTACAACATCAATAAACCTTCTCCAATACCATCGCAACATCAAAACACCACAAAACGCTATTGCGATATAAATGGTAAAACAAGGCAGCATTAACTCAAACATACATCTACCATATTCAAGCCTTCCTATATACTCCAAGAACCATAATACATCACTCCAACGCCCAACGCAAACCCCCAACACTAAAACATAACATTATACCTTCAACAGGACTCCAATTCAAGCTAACTTTCATGTAAACATTAATATAGTTTTTCCCAACACTTCTTTCACCCCACAACACTATTTCCATGACAAATAAACATAAACACATAACTATAAATCCATATATCATCATAAGCATCTTATCCTCAATTTCAACCCCAAATCAGAAATTCAAAATTCAATTAATAACCAACCCTGTTTTTATGTTTTACCTTCATTATAACACACCCCTAACAAACCCACAAGCTTTAATTAACAATAACTAATCTATAAATTAACATACCTTTCAAGCTCCTTACAAGACCCACATCCTCCTAGCCGTCGAACCAAGTATTTTCTTAACCAACTAACACCTCTACACCACTTAGGGGATCTAATATAACAAGCTTGAAACGTCAAATAATTGAAAACTCGGAAAAAACTAATTTTTTTCTTTCTCCCTGACCTGGCTGAACCTACAGCAAGTGAGAACAAGTTTTTCCCCAATTTTTTTCTAAGTATAAACTCCCTCTCTTGTTAAAAGATAACTCACAATGTTATATATTTATATATACATACACTTAAGTCCACACATGGACCAATAGGAATTGGACGCACACACATGAACCAACACACTTTTAGTCTTAAGGATTAAACTTAGAACAAAATTAACATTTGGTCCCAAATATTACCAAATCGAACCAATTAAGGACTTATGGGTTCTAACTTGCGGGGTCTAACAGTTACATCTTTATCAATTAACTTCTCCATTCATCCATCCAATACCCCCATCGAGACTTTCTCTCAAGCCAACTTGTCCTCCATATCACCCATAATTTCAAAGAATGTCATAGCACTAGAGTCACCAATACATCCCATCACCTTGAAGCATGAAAAACCGAGCGAACCATATCTACATGCATAGGCAAATTTCCAAACTTATTCAACCTTATCAACCTCCCTCTACACTATATAAGGACTCATAATCCTCAACTCAAGTGTCAACCTTAAATTCACCTAACCCACTTGGTACCATGGACACCATTTCCCCCTTGGAAGATAACCTCTACTCTATCGTCTTCTCACCCAAAACTTCCAACCCTAATAAGGCGGAATCAAGACCTTGCTTAAACTAGACCTGCTCAACAAAAGAAGATTTGGAACCATCAAGAACACTATACTACCATTCTCAACTTCCTTCAACCTAGTTCCCTATCAAGCCGACCGATGGACTCTACTAAGCATCTCCTTACCACTATTATCCGCTCACATTAGGCTACCTAGAGCACTAACCATAACACTAGCCTTACCAGAAAAACCAATACACACTCATACCATAATCTCTAAGAAGTTCTAACAACCTTATTGTTATCCTCAACTCACACCTATCATATTTATCAACCAATCCCCTCATCATCCAAGACGTGCAACACTACCCCCAAATAATTCTCAAGCTCTAAACAAATGAATACCTCATCACTAGAGACCACCACAAACATATCAAGGTAGGGTTTTAAGACCCTATTCATGACACCCGTATACACAACTGATGCATAAGCCAACCAAACAACTCTACCAATATTCAAAATGCTCGTTCCTAGTCCGAAAAGGACACTTAGGGATATCACCTATCTTCACCCTCACTTGGGAACAAAACCTAAACCAAAGATCAATCTTAGAGAATTGACTAACCCATTGTAGTTGACTAAATAGATCGACCATCCTTACCCATCATATTATAGCCTTACGGGTTCTACACTCACTAGAACCATGTTATACAAGTAGCCCACACTACCCCAAGGCCATCAACATAACAAGCTAAGTCGTCATCCCACAAGAATACTTATAATATGCATGTACATACTTTCAATAAGGCAATAGACATTTTCCAAATCATTTCAATGCACAATTGAGCTTAAAAGCCAAACACCATTTATAATAATTTATACTCAGGTTAAAATGCCAAAATCATAATTTCATAGTCATAATACTCATGCATAGGAATAGCCCATTCATATACAAAATGGTGCATTCATCCAAAATGCTTAAAGAGCCAAAATCAAAGATATATATATGATCACAAGATTGTCATAACCAACCTTTTATCAAAATCATACCATAAAATGAAATTGGGCTTACCCATAATATAATTTTTCAAATCCGTGTACATGAATGCATATGCTATGAACAATGAGGAAATGATATGGGTAATTAAGACTCCATTTAAAAGTCAACATTTATAATATGAAGTTGAAGTGAAAACATATTAATTCCATATTTAAATCCATAGTGTAGTCTCTCATGCATAAAAAATTTCAAAAGGGTAACATGCATACTTATAACTTCATAAACCCAAAGTAAATCATCATATAACAATTTAAGTCACATTAAAATCATCAAATAAATACTACCCATGCATCAATAGAATTTTACGAATCATAATATTCAAATCCCAAATTTAAATAAGTAAAATCATGTAGGTTTTCTTGAAAATAATTTTAGGTCTCCTTGATTGGAAGGAACTAAGGATCATCCAAAATACACATGAATCCTACTAGCACCAAAAAATAACACAAGCAATAGCAACTTCCGAACCTATCAAATCACCCTACTCACAACCTTCCGTGATAGCCCGCTAACCCAAGAAGCTCCTAATATCTGATGAAGTCTAAGGACTAGGATAATCTCTAATCACCTTCGTCTTACTAAGGTCTACCGTAATGCCATTATTCTATACCACACAACCTAAGAAGGCAACCTCTTACCACTAAAATTCTTATCTCTCCTACTAGTACCCAACCTTCTTCCTTGAACTTGTAGTACTACCCTCAAATGACTCACATGCACTACCTCATTAGGGAACGAACCACATTATCATCACCAAAACTACTATAAACCTATTAGGGTAAGGACTATAGATTTTACTCAAGAGACTTATAGGCATAACAGGTTTACTAGTCAAACGAAAGGACATTACTCCAATATTCAAAATATCGAAAAGGGCATTCAAAGCCTCATCCACCACCACCAACAATTCTATAGACAAAAGAACTTAGGTTCAACACCTCCATTTCTCACAAGATGACAAATGCAACCCCTAAGAGACCAATTGTACCTTAAGTTAATAATGAACCTACCTCCCTTGCTACCACTTGACAACTTTCCACTCAAAGATGGGTTTATTAGGGAGTTGAAATCTAACTCTATAGGTCCCACAATCCATGGAGACATAACATGCATGCAACTGTTCCATCCTAAGTTCAACATCAAAATCCACCACATCAAATTCAACAAACCACAAAGCAAGACCTAATGCAATAAAAAACCAGATCAACACCTATGAGCTTTTTAGCAACAATATACCCAACCAAGAGAATACGCACCAAAGATCCACACAATCGCTTAGGCACACAAGAAGCCCCACCATCAACTAAAAGAATACAGAAGAAATAGTTAAACTCAGATCCATCAAAATCAAAACTTTCTACTTACCTTCCTTCGCCTTCCTCCATGAAGCAGCATGATCAACTAAAAGAGCTAAGAACATTCATTGGAGGGGAAATCCCTATGTCGCTTCTAAAGAACAACATAGACTATTATGAAGGAAAACATTTTCAAAAATGTCTCAGAGCATCCTACTCATAGTTGTGGTGCACAACAAAACCATGAATAAGACTCTAATCGATGCAGTATGTTGGACTTCGAGAATATATCAACCTAGTGTTTTGATACCATCTTTGTCATGACCCAAGCCTATGG
The DNA here is from genome assembly GCA_025642045.1 of Solanum sejunctum. Classification (NCBI taxonomy): domain Eukaryota; kingdom Viridiplantae; phylum Streptophyta; class Magnoliopsida; order Solanales; family Solanaceae; genus Solanum; species Solanum sejunctum. The sequence goes on along the minus strand of JAOTQJ010166167.1, from coordinate 15,738 downwards.
CCTAGATGTGACCGACGAATGGGGAAACCAAAAGAACCCCAAATAAGCCTTATAGCATATCATTACACATTTTTGGTCGCAAAATTAATGTAAAGCAACGTAAGAATCATAAATAAGGGGAATTAGGGCTAAGGGAGATAGAGATTTATATTCAGATAGCTTGAATATGATAAGTGAGTCAAAGTTCAAACATAATACATAACATGTCCAACAACACCTCTACTACATAGATAAGAGGGAGGGCCAAGATAAGCAACTGGTCTCACCCTCATAGTTAATACATGCATAAAGGAAAGACAGTCTTAGAACATAGTATAAGAGACCATGCAATTTATAGAAGAAATCATGCAAGAAAATCTGTAGTAAAACCATCAATCAACATATTGTAACACCCCCAAGACAGTCCCATCAAAACCTTTCATCAAATCGAACATCAAAACCAAGATTTAGAGCTCAAAACATGCTAAAACAACTATATTTTCATGAACTAAAATCATTGTGCAGTAAATTTCTCAATGTACAAGACCCACGTGTGAAATAAACTTTAAATCATGTAATATTAGTAAAAAGGAGGCTTAGGTACCATGGGTGGAAGAACCCAGTGATTCAACACCACATACCTTGACTTTGGAAAACCCTTGAAGAAGATTAGAGATAGAGGCTTGAAGCTTAAATGAGATTCTTGATGAAATCCTTAAGATTGGTCTTGAGTTTTGGGACTTGAATTTAGGGTGAAATATGAGTCTAAGTGTTTAAGAGAATATTAGGGAATGTTAAGGATGAGGTGAGGGTGAAATAAGGATAAGTATATGTACTTTAAAGTGTGGGAACCCTTAGGCCCAAGACTTATAAATCTTGGACCGAAAAAATTAAAAGAGGCACCAAAAACAATAGGGAGGCATCGCGGAAGCAAAGCGAAAACCCCACTAGAATCCACATTTTCTGCACAAATGAGTTCTACGAAAATGGGCATAAATCCTTCATCCGAACTCAGAATGAGGTGAAACCAAGTGTATTGGAAAGATAATTCAAAGGGATTTAATCCTATAGGTGGTGTGACACCCAATTCTTTGTGTGATAAGAGATATGCCCATTCAAATTTGACCATCCTTAATCATATTATTTGCGATTTTCAGATTTTGATACTTTTGCTCTAAAATTTGGGTTATTGACCCCCTGAACAAGAATATGATGTCAAAATTTTGAAATAAAGAATAGATTTTTAGATATATGGAAATCATGTTTTTGGATACTTTCGAGACATATTTTTGGGCACTTTTTGGGGTCGTTTCACTTACTCTCACTCCCTTATCTTCCCTTTTATGAAATGCCTACCTGGGATCTTCCTATATTCAACTCTGTGAACCCAACCCAGACTCAAGAAAATTTGGTAGTTCCTCCCTTTCTTCACTAACAAGTTTCCAAGAGTGGATCTAAACTTCTGGAATGTTCCAGACATACACATGAATGTACAATCCTTCCTAAATCTGGACCAAGAAAATTTATGAGATAGTCTTATCTAAGTAGTACAAAATAGTGGGGAAATGACATCCTAAGTATGGCCTCGGTTCAGAATCCCCCCTTCCATGTAAATTAAAAACAAACACAAACTGTCGATGTAAGAGAAGTAGAGGAAGCCATAAGCTTTATGAGGGAAATGAGGACAGAAATAGGAGTACTGAAATACATAAAAATAATAATATTCAAGGAAATATTTGTAAAAGAACATATTCTCATCAGTCCACCAACACTCTTAACAAGATCCATAGATATAAGAACACCCAACAATCAGGAAATATAGAACTTTGTAGTAGTCTTGAACCCCACCATAATGAACATGAGTCCCACCAGCCAAGTGAGATCATTAGAAGCAAGATAAATTAACATAAGAAACATAAACAAGGGAAATTGGGGCTAAGGGAGAGAGAGACTTATATTTAAAGAGCTTGAATATCATAAGTGAGTAAAGCACAAGCATAATGCTTATCTTGTCCAATAACACCTCTAACATAGAACTTAGCGGGGGCCGAGACAAGCAACCAGGATCATCCGTAAAGTAAAAGTATACCAAAAAGGAAAGTTTAATACATATCACACGAACATACTTGTTGCCCTCGAACATGAGGACTCACCAACTAGCTTGAATGGATATCACTAGCCACATGTAGGAGGAGGATGACCAAATGGAGCTCTAGTTCCTACATGGTAACATCATATAGGCATAGAGTAAGTATTAGTACGTTTAAATGTACTAAGTATGTAGGATGCAATGCAACGCAACAATAAATAGGCAACTTAGTCAAAATGCATAATCATAGGCAATGGATAGCATAATAACAGTATGACATGTATGACTGGTGCTTGAAGTAAAATCATGCTTATATAAAACATAGTTCATAAGTAGAAACAGACCATCCTTTGGCTAATAGACTTACCACCTCCCATTTTAGGTAATTGAGGTATCAACCCCTCAAGTTGGTTATTAACATGCACCACCTACCTCTAAGGTTATTGAGGTATCAACCCCATAATTTGGTGAATGAGGTATCAACCCCTCAATTTGGTTATGGTCAATTCAACAATACTTGGAGAAATACAATATAGATACTTTCCTTCTATCCTTATCATAACATCATATGCATACTCTTCTTTCATCATCATGCATACTCTTCATGAAATAAACACATATTCATCCTTCTTTCATCATCATAGAGTCATTCATAACAAAACACAAGCATTAGACCTTCAATTCCTCAAGAAATCCTAGCTGGACATTTTATCAAACACTTGGCGGGTGTGTAGTGTTACTGTAAAACCATGCAATTCAAGAGTCAAATCATGCAAGAAAATTCATTGTAAAACTATCAATCAATACCTTTCAACACCCTCAGGCATTATACATCAAAATCCCTCATCAAATCCAACAATAGATGCAAACTTTATCACTCAAAACATGCTAAAACAATCATACTTTTATAAACCCCTAATCACTGTGCAGTAAGTTTCTTAATATACAAAACTTGCATGTCAAATCAACTTTAAATCATGCAATTTAAGTAGAAAAGAAGATTGGGCACAATGTCTGAAAGGACCCAATGGTTCAAACCCATATACCTTAATTTGGGAGGATTTCTTGAAGAGGACTTTAATGGAGACTTGAAGCTTGAGTGAAATCCTTGATGAAATCCTTAAGGTTGGTCTTGAGCTTTGGGACTTGCATTTCGGGTGAAATATGAGTCTAAGTGTTTAAGTGAGTATTGGGGAATGTTTAGGATGATATGACGGTGAAATAAGGCTAAGTATAGGTATTTTCAAGTATGGGAATTCTTAGGTCCAAGACTTAAAAGCCTTGGACTGAAGTCAAGAGAAAACAGGACCAAAACGGACTGCTCACTGGAATTATATTTTCTTCACAAATGAGTTCCACGAAAATGGGCATAACTCCTTCCAAACTCAAAATAAGGTGAAACGAAGTGCATCAGAAAGCTACTTCGAAGAGCTTTAATTTGATAGTTTGTGCGCCACCCAGTTCTTTGTATTCTAAGAGATATTCCCCTTCGAAATTGACCCTCCTAAATTGCATTTTTATGATTTTCAAATTTGATATGGTTGCTCTAAAATTTGTGCTAGACCTATTTCCCACTCAATTTGAGACCCTAAAACAGAACATGAAGTCAGATTTTTGAAATAACGAATAGATATTTAGATATACAAAAATGAGAATTTTGGACAATTCAGAGGCATATTTTAGGCACTTTTTGGGGTCATTTCAATACCTATCCCTTGGGAACATTCATCACTGAATGTCAAACAAATGTACAAGAGAAGAGTAATCATAAAGAGATCAGCCCCAATAAGAATGCAACAATGCACTTTAAAATACCATTTTCAAAACCTCGACATAAGTGTAAAATTATCATAAACTTGCTAACTTAAACATGAATGCATATGAATGACATAGGGGTTGAAACATAAGACTTGGAATCATAGAAAGGAGTTAACATGTCATCATAAACTTGAATAGAATTAAAAAAACATGGATGATGATCCTCCATGCCCGCTCCGGCTTCCCGAGAGACACATACGAATAGTTGACTTTTCCAAAGGGTCTTAATAAACACCACATCCCCATTAATCAACCTCCCCACTCATCCATCCAACACCTTCACCAGGACCTCTCTCCAAGCCAACATATCCTCTACCTCACATACAACTTCAAAGACGTCTATAACACTAGAGTCACCAACACATCTCATCCACCTAAAAGTATGAAGAACTAGGCGAACCATATCTACATCCATAGGAAAATCCCCAAACTTATGCAACCTTTCTAACCTCACTCTACAATATATAAGGACTCATAATCCTCAACTCAAGTGTCAATCTTAAATACACCTAACCCACTTGGTACCATAGCCACCATCTACCCCTTGGGAGACAACCTCCACTCTATCATCTTCTCACCCAAAACTTCCAACTCTAATAAGGTGGAACTAAGGCCTTGCTTAAACTAGACCACCTCAACCAAAGAATATTTAGAACTACCAAGTACAGTATACCACCATTCTCAACTTCCCTCAACCTACTTCCAATCTAACTAAGCAATGGATCCCACTAGTCTCCTTCTTGCCACCACTATCCGTACATGCTAGTCTACCTAAAGCACCGATTGCAATATTAACCTTACAGGGAAACCGTAATACACACTCATTCATAATACTTAAAGAATCCTAACCACCTTGTTGCTATCTATAATGCACATCTATTATATTCAGCAAACAACCTCTCATCCTCCGACTTGCAACACCACCCCCAAATGATTCACTGCTCTAAGCAAATCAATACCTCATTACTAGAAACCACCACAAACATATCAAGGTAGTCTTTTAAGACCCTATTCAAGAAATCCACAAATACCCTCAGTGCACAAGACAACCAAACAACTACATAAATACTAATAATGCTTACTCCTAGTCTATAAAGACACTTAGGGACATCACCTACCCTCATCTTCACTTGGAGACAACACCTGGACCAAAGATCAACCTTAGAGAAGTGACTAACCCATTGTAGTTGACCAAGTAGGTCACCCATCCTTAGCCATCACATCACAATCTTACAGGTGCTATCCTTATCGAAAGCATACTATGCAAGTAGCCAAACAATCCCTAGACCTGTAACACCTCAAACTAAGTGCAACCAAGATCACAGGATATAACTCTGTGCAACAATCACATGGGGAAAATCTTATAGACCCCTACTAGCCACAATACACTAAAGTAACCATTCGGGGCACACACAAACATACAAGTACTTCTAGAACAAAGGAACAGCACAAGAATTAGCAATTCCTGGACCTCTTAAATCACCCCACTAAAAATATCGATAACAATATTGGCCTCACTTAGCATCAACTAAGTCATAGGAGAAACAATAGAAGAGGACCTACTCACAGTGTCTGACAACAGCCCGCTAAACTCAAGAAGCTCCTAATACCTAAGGGGTTAAGGTTTAGGCTAACAACCAATCATCTTTATTTTACTAGGGTTTACCTTAATGCCATCACCGGGCACCACACAACCTAGGGAGGTAACTTACCACAACCAAAACTCTCATTCGTCTTATTAAACAACTAACTTCATTCTTTACACTTGTAATACTACCCTCAAATGATTCACATGCACTACCTTATTAGGGAATGAACCATCATATCATTAGCAAAACTACCATAAACCTATTATAGTAGGGACTGGAGATCTTACTCATGAGACTTATAGGCATAACCGGCATACTAGTCAAACCAAAAGACACAACTCCAAATTTAAAATATCAAAAAGGGACATTCAAGGCCTCATCTATCACCAATGACAATTCTATAAATAAAAAACTTAAGTTCAACACCTCCAATTCTCACAAGATGAAAAATGCAGCCCCTAAGAGACTAATTATACATTAAGACATGAAATGGATCTACCTCTCTTGCTATGATTTGACAATCTCCCACTTGAAGACGGGCTCATTAGGGAGTTGGAATCTAACTCTATAAGTCCCAGTACCCATGAAGACATAACAAGCACACAACCATTCCAACTCTACAATGACATCAAAATCCACATGCCAACTCTAATAATTCATGAAGCAAGACCTAATGCAATACAAACCTAGATCAACACCTATGAACCTTCTAGCAACAATATACCCAACAAAAGGATAGACACCAAAGATCCACATAACAACTTGGGCACACAAGAAGCCCCACTAGCAACCTAAAGTAATAACAGAAAAAATAGTGAAACTCGCATTTATCAACATGAAAACCTTCAACTTACCTTCTTTTGCCTTCCTCATTAAAGCGGCATGATCAAATATAATAGCAAAGAACATTCATTAGAGGGAAAATCCCTATCTCACTTCTAAAGCACGACATAGACCATCAAAAAGGGAACCATTTCCTAAAATGCCTCATAACTTCCTACTCATAGTTGTGGTGTACAACACAACCATGAATAAGACTCTAATCGATGTTGTGTGTTGGACTACGAGGATCTTTCAACCTAGTACTCTGATACCATTTTTTTCAAGATCCAATCCTAGGTCCTAAATATGACTGGCGAATGGGAAACCTAAAGGAACCCCAAACAAGTCTCATAGCATATCGTCATACATCCTTGGTCATGGAAGCAAGATAGATCAACATAAGAAACATAAACAAAGGAAATTGAGACTATGGGAGAGAGACATATTTAAAGAGCTTCAATATCATAAGTGAGTAAAGCTCAAGCATAATACATATCTTGTCCAACAACACCTGTAACATTGAACTTAGCGGGGACCAAGACAAGCTACCGGGCTCACCCTTATCGTCAAAGTATACCAAAAAGGAAATATAGTCTTTAATACATAGCAAAAAACATAGATATTGCCCTTGGACATGAGGACTCACTAACTAGCTTGAATAGATACCACTAGCCACGTGGAGGAGGAGGATGACCAAATGGAGCTCCAGTTCCTACATGGTAACATTATATAAGCATAGAATATGTGTTAATACATTTGAATATACTAAGTATGTAGGATGCAATGCAATAATAAATACGCAACTTAGTCAAAATGCATAACCATAGGCAATGGATAGCATAATAACAACATTATATGTATGAATGGTGCTAGAATTAAAATCATACTTGTATAAAACATAGTTCATAAGTATAAAGAGACCTTCCTTTGGCTAATGGGCTTACCACCTCTCGTTCTAGGTGATTGAGGTATTAACCCCTCAAATTAGTTATTAACATATACCACCTACCTCTAAGGTAATTGAGGTATCAAGCCTACAATTTGGTTAATGAAGTATCAAGCCCTCAATCCGGTTAATGAGGTATCAACCCCTCAATTTGGTTAATGAGGTATCAACCCCTTAATTTTGTTAATAAGGTATCAACCCCTCAATTTGGTTAATGAGGTGTCAACCCCTCAATTTGGTCATGGTCAATTCAACACTGCATAAAGAAATACCATATACATACGTTCCTTTTATCCTCATCATAACATCATATACATACTCTTGTTTTATCATTATGCATAATTTTCCCAAAATCAACATATATTAATCCTCCTTTCATCATCATAGAGTCATTCATAACATAAGACAAGCACTAGACCTTCAATTCCTCAAGAAACCCTAGCCAAACATTTTATCAAACACTTGGAGGGTGTGCAGTGTTAGTGTAAAACTATGCAATTCAAGAGTGAAATCATGCAAGAAAATCCATTGTAAAACCATCAATGAACACCTTACAACACCCTAAAGCAATATGCATCAAAACCCCTCATCAAATCCAACATTAGATCCAACATGTATATATCAAAACATGCTAAAACAACATACTTTCGTAACCCCAAATCACTGTACGATAAATTTCTTAATATTCAAAACCCATATTTAAAATCAACATTAAATCAAGCAATTTAAGTATAAAAGAGGATTGGAGACCATGGGTAAAAGGACCCATTGGTTGAAACCCACAAACCTTGACTTGGGAGAATTTCTTGAAGAGGACTTTGATGGAGACTTGAAGCTTGATTGAAATCCTTGATGACTTGATATAAGTAGAAAAGAGGATTGGACACCATGGGTAAAAGGACCCATTGGTTGAAACCCACTAACCTTGACTTGGGAGAATTTCTTGAAGAGGACTTTAATGGAGACTTGAAGCTTGATTGAAATCCTTGATGAAATCCTTAAGGTTGGTCTTGAGCTTTGGGACTTGAATTGAGGGTGAAATATGAGTCTAAGTGTTTAAGTGAGTATTGGGGAATGTTTAGGATGATATGAGGGTGAAATAAGGCTACGTAGAGGTATTTTCAAGTATTGGAATCCTTAGTCCCAAGACGTAAAAGTCTTGGACTGAAGTCAAGAGAAAACAGGACCAAAATGGACTGCTCACTGGAATTGCATTTTCTGCACAAATGAGTTCCACGAAAATGGGAATAACACCTGCATCTGAACTTGATATGAGATGAAACCAAGTGCATTGGAAAGCTAATTCAAAGAGATTTAATGTAATAGGTTGATGGCCCCTAGTTCATTGTGTTCTAAGTGATATACCCCTTCAAAGTTGACCCTCCTAAATTGCATTTTTCTGATTTTCAAATTTAGAAATGGTTTCTCTAAAATTTGGGTTAGACCCATTTCCCACTCAATTTGCCCCTAAAAAAGAATATGAAGTTAGATTTTCAAAATAATGAATAGAACTTTAGATATATGAAAATTAAGATTCCCGACACTTTCGAGGCACATTTTTTGGGCACTTTTTGGGGTCGTTTCAATAAACCACCTTTAGTAGCCCTAACAGAAACGAAAATGCAAAGTCACCAAGCCTTGATTGATGACTTCTATTTTACAAGCATGATATAGGTATCTGCAGTTAGAAACTTAGTGGATTAGTCATGGTCTAGGATGACAACATTCTGGAACTTGACGATATATCCACGACAAATCAGGAAATCTATGCAATGGTCAAGGGACGCCTTATTCAAGATTCTTGGCTATTTTCTTGTATCTATGCTAGAAATTATAAAAACCATAGTTGTATCCTATGGGAAAACTTTAAAGCTATAATAGACAACTATGAGGGTATGTGGCTAATAGGAGGTGGCATTAATAAAATCACGAGTCATACGAGAAAAAAGGCAGCAGACCAATGAATATTGCTAGATCTGGGGACATATGGGACATGGTACAATACTATGAATTAATAGACCTGGGGTTTAAAGGAAATAGGTACACATGGTTAAATAAAAGTTACAAAAATAAACATGCCCTTATATGCATAAGACTTAACAAGTTCTTAGCTAACGAAAAGTGGGTCCACCAATTCCCAAACTCGCAAGAAAGCCACCTACCGTGGACTCGTTCAGACCACTACCTTTTACTATTTTTATTTCATAATGACATAAACCCTAAAGCAGAAAAAAAATTTAAATTTGAAACCATGTGGATGTGATATCCAAATTTGGAAACCGTTGTATCTAGTGCATGGTCAGCTATGACTAACTTACTAGAGGCTATTCCATACTTCACCGAGAAAGTTAAGTAATGGAATAAAGAACCTTTGGGAATATTTTCTATAAGAAAAGATAACTATTGAGATGAATAGAAGGAATCCCAAAAAAGTCAAAACCTAAGTTCAAATACCTTCCATCAAAATATAAAAATCTTCTTAGTCAGAGAATACAATCTTCTGTTGAAAGTGGAAGAAGATTACTCGAAACTCAAATCAAGAATAAATTGGATTAGTGATGGAGACGTAAATACATGGTACTTCCATACTATGAGTCTAGATAGAAGACTACGAAATATATTCTTGGTCCAAAATACAGTCAAGACCAATGGCTATATGACCAAGGGAAAATCCTTCGAGAAGTTTCATTCTACTTCAAGAAATTCTTTACCATAGATAGTATATCATCCCAAAAAAAACCTAGCTCTGCCTTTCTGTCCTCTATTTACCAACCTAGAGTCTCTGGATGAGATCCCTTCGGAAAATGAGATCCACAATGCAGTGGAGTTCTTCCAACTCCCTAAAGCACCATGGGCTGGATGGCCTCCATCATATCTTCTACCAAAAATACTGGCCACTCCTAGGAGAAACCGTTACGAAAATATGTGTACAAGCGTTAAAGGGGAAAAAATTCCTAAAGTTATAAATAAAACCTATACTTTCCTTTTACTAAAAACCCAAGAGGACTTAACATTAAACTTTTTAGACCTATAAACCTTTGTAATATCTCCTGTAAAATCATCTTCAAAGTGATAGTACTTTGACTTTGATCAATCATGAACTATATCATTGGACCTTGCCAATCTAGTTTCATAAACAAATAGGCAAACTACAGATAATGCTATCATCGTGCAAGAAATGATCACTATATTCAAAAATAAACAAAGGAAAAAAGCCTATATAATGATAAAAATAGATCTTGAATAAGCTTTTGATAGGCTAGAGTGGTCATTTATTTATGACATACTCCTGCATTTTAGCTTCCTTATCAACTTTGTCAGACTAGTCATGTCGTGCATATCCACAAGCGAAATAGCCATATCTATTGAATGGAACAAGAACTAACTTCTTTCAACCATATAGAGGAATAAGACAGGGAGACCTCATATCACCTTACATTTTTATTTTATGCATGGAGAGACTATCATGAGAAATTGAACAAGAGGTGAGTAGGAAGAAATGGATGCCAATAAAACTTTCTCCATAGGGCCCACCTATATCTCACCTTCACTTTGCGGATGACATCATCCTAATGGACCACGTAGACTTATAAAACTGTAAAATAATTACTACTACATTAAATACTTTTAGCTCCATATCTTAACAAAAAGTAAACCATGACAAGTCCCGTTTACTATTCTCAAGAAGATGCCCACTAGATCTAAAGAAAACTACAGCACTAAAACTACGAATAAAAACCACAAATTTCATAGGCAAATATATGGGCTTTCCAGTAATACATAATAAGGCCACTCCAAAACATTTCCAAAGTATCATAGATAACCCACATTCTAAAGTAGCAGGGTGAAAAACTAAATTTTTAAACCTAGTTGGAAGAACTACCCTAGCAAAATCGGCCCTAAATAGCATCTCCACAAACATAATGTAATACTTAAAACTGCCTTCCACTATTATAAAAATATAGAACAAATTCAGAGAAATTTTATATGGGGTAACAGAGCCTCAAAACAGAAATTACATCATATAAACTAGCAGAGAGTAACAAAAAGAAAACTAGAAGGTGGACTAGGGCTCTATACAGGGCCTTTACCAATCCTGACAATCTCTAGGCATCAACTCTAAAATAAAAATACTCCAAGGGGAACCTCCACTCTACATCAACGGCAAAAGGCAATCATAGTAGACACTGGAAACACTTAATGGAGGGATGAAATATATGCTGCAAGGGAATAGAATGGATAGTAGGATATGGTAGCTCCATCAACCTACTAAAAGACCCATGACCAACCTACCAACCCCTAAGAAAACAAATTCAAGGCGCTTTAAACATAGGTGAAGAAAATTTGTTAGTAAAAGATCTAAGAGAAGGGGACCAATAGACCTTGCACCAATTATCACTTCCCCTTGCAAATAATATCATCAACATCATAAGGAGTAACTACATACTCAGCAACCCATTCTCAAAACACAAAATAGTTTGGGAACACAACCCGAATGGTATGTTCACAGTTAAATCTGCATATAATCTCATATCTAATCACAGAACTAGCCTAGAACCGAAAACGCAATTCTTCTGGATCTGGAAGATCTAATGCCCCAATAAATTAAATTTTTTAATTTGGTAGTTCCAGCACAATCGACTCCCAACTAAACATCACATTCACACAATAGGCCTTGACACAAGCCCTCAATGTCCCTATTGTGAAGCCCTCGAAACGTATAGGCATATTTTCCTTGAATATTCTAGAACTAGAAACCTCTATAGACAACATGGAGTTCTATATAAAATAAATCAAATAATAAATTTTGGAGAAGCCAACTGGTTAAATCAATTGGAAAATCTCCATCTTACAATTAAACAAAAATGACAATGGAAGGATGCCTTCCTATTTTATGTCTGGAACATTTGATTAGCATGGAATGAGCATATCTTCAGAAATACCTGACGAACAAGACTAATGCTAACCCCTTTTATCCATGCTATGGAATACAAGGCACTATAGGAAAACAATCCACAATAAAGAAAACCAACCACTGAATATGTCAAATGTAAACCCCGATAGTAGGATACAAACTTAATACGGATGGTTCATATATAGGTAGTACCAGGATAAGGGGTATTAGAGGGTGTATTCAGGGACTTTAATAGTGACTGAGTATTGGGGCACATGGGTAATACTATGGAATCAAATAATATCAACACTGAGTTAATGGTGCTTTTGCAGGGCCTGCAATTAGCCATATCAAGGAATGTAGGACACCTGAAAATTAACGTGGATTGCAAGGATATCACCCTATTGATTTATAATAATATTAAATCTAAATACTCTAATATGTTGATTGATTGCACGTCTCTTCTTCAACAAAATGGGGAACCCCCCTCCCTAATTTGGCAAAACTATTATGAATCTTATAGTGTTGCAGATGCACTTGCTAAGGAGGGAGCAAATATGTATATATTTAATCCTCTTACTATTTTAAAAAAACCACCATCTTTTCTGCAACCAAAGCTGGATGCTGATAAGGAAGGGACAACTTTTGTTTGGCTTAAATGGCAAACGACCAGTAGTTGGCCGAGCTTTGAAAATGAATGCATTACTTTTGTTTATTTTGCTCCCATGGTGTGTAGTTCCAACAAAGCAAGTGCATTGCCAATACTTTTTAATGAAGCATATTAACTACTAATATAATATCTCTTTTTTTAACTAAATTAAAAAATAAAGAATAAATAAATTTTTCTCAGAATTTAGGAAAGCCCATAACAGAGAGAAAGAAAGAAAGAAACAGGGGGAAAAACATATTGAATTTAACAAACATAATATTCAAGCTAGAAGATTAGTTGCAATCGAAATATAAAATAACAAAGAGAGATGAATTCACTATTCTTATAGAATATAAAGAGGAGAAAAAGCAAAATTATAGATCCAACAGTTATATATATTTTCCTTATTTATAAATCAATTATGAGAGGACAAACACAACATCCCATTATTGTACTCACACTTATAAAAGGTATACTATGGATACATAGTATCCCAGTGTTGTACTTATAGCTATCAAAGGTGTGTCGTGGTTGTCCTAAACATTTTGCCCAACAAAATTGTCCATTAAACACATAGAAGCCATATATGTTTCTGCATGTGAACATCAATTTTTAAAGTGTTTCATTCCAACAAATTTCGATTAGGTACTTTTCAAGGAAGAAAGAAAAAAGTGGCGAGTTTATGTTGGTAAATTGTTCTTCAAGATTTCCTTTGCACAAACCAAGATTGAGTCTCATCCAAGGTAGAAATTGGTGAGTTTTTTATGTGCCTACTTTTTGTTGAATAAATTAGTGAGTTTATGTTGCTAATTCGGTATAAAATTGTGGATTCTTTGATTTGTGATGCAGCAAAATTGGAGGTTTTTTGAGTTTTGAATATATTATTCTTTTAGTGTTGCTTGGTGAATTTATGCGGCTAATTTTTCACTATAAAATTGAGGGTTTTCTGATTTTTGAATATGTTGTTCTAAGGTCTTACTTGGTGAGTTCTTTGCTATTTGTCTAAATGTGTGGGCAAACTCATGATTGTGAAATTGATTGTTCAGGGTTATTGCATGTAAGTATCTGCCCATAATTTGGATACCTATTATCATCTTCATTTTGCTCTTCTGATTCCCATATTTAGCTAGAACATGAAAACATCTCTAACTGTTGTGGTTCTCTACTTCTTCCTGATATATATTACTGTCAAAAGATCTTTGGTGGATAAATGGTGCTAAGATTTATCGAAGGAATAACATATGTCACTCATGATTGGACTTGTAAGGTCCAAACAATAGCACCAGAATTTCTGTGAATGGTACTTTATATGTGTGATTTTTTAAAGCAAATCACATATGGAGATTTTGTTCATCTTCTTCCTCCGACATTTTCAGTTAAAAAATGTCTTTCTTCTTCCAGTTTCATCGGATATCACAAGGCTTTCCCTAAGGTTACCATTCTCCATATGCATTGCCTCTTTCATTACCCTTTGTCCTTTCATGCTTTCTTAAAATTGAGTTTTTTACTTGTTTAAGGAGCTTTTATCCTCCTCCTTCATTCACATTTAGGGCTTTTTCACTACTCTCGCAAGTTCGACCCTGAGAGAACCCCAGTGGTATCTACGACCATCATTATCTCTAATTTTATTTATTATTTAAATTATAGGGCTTACTTTATTGATTTTTTATTCTATTGGTTTGATTTTGCTAATCTATTTGGCTGATCTATTTGGCCTTTGTGTTGCAGTAATGTTGCATGCACCAAATTTAGTGTTATTTGGATGTTTTTTTCTGGTTCTTTTGCTTGTTCTCTTGTCTGTCTTTCTTATATATCAGTTTGTATTTTAAATCTTTTTTAAAAAATTAATTGGTTGTTGAAATTTATTGTTCCTTCCGCTTTGTTGTTGATAAGTGTGACTTTTCAACATCAAAGACATAATTGTATATTGCGAGTAGTTGAATGTATCACTTATATAATTTTTAGCTCTAAAACCCATTGAATGATGGCCAATTTCAGGAGCATCAAGTTGAACTTATCCTAATTTTTAGCTCTAAAATAAATTGAATGACGACCGATTCTAGGAGCATCAATGAAATATGAATCTCCACATCAAAGACATTGTCATGACCCAAGCCTAGGGGCTAGATGTGACACGGCGAATAGGAAACCAAAGGGCTCCAAACAAGCATCTTAGCATATCAATTATACATACTTGGTCGCGGAAGCAAAGTAAACAACAACAAGAGTTATAATTACAAAGGAAGCGGGATCGTCATGCCCCGAACCTAGGGGCTAGATGTGACCGGCGAATGGGGACTCAAAAGAACCCCAAACAAGCCTCATAGCATATCATTACATATTCTTGGTCGCGGAAGCAATTAAAATGACAATAAGAGATAAACATAAACAAGGGGAATCAGGTCTAAGGTAAAGAGTTGAATAGTTGAATAACAATAATGAGTCAAAGCTCAAGTGTAATACATAACTAGTCCAACAACACCTCTAAACATAGAACTTAGCGGGGGCCATGACAAACAACCGGGCTCACCCTCACAGTTATAAATATTCTAAAATATACAACATCTAGTCTGAACATAAGCATGAAAGAAGATAGATATTGTCCCCAGACATAAGGACTCACCAAAAGCTAATTTGAACAATGCATCTTGTCACGACCCAACCTAGGGGCCGTGAATGGTGCCGATAGGGCACCCAGACAAACAGTTATACTGAATCTCCATTTACGACCTCTAAGGGATTTCACAAAATTTCGACAGAGTTTCCACTGTTATTCTAACCAACCCCACCTGCAAACAGCCAACCCAACAGTACCAGATATTGCAATAAGAACAGGTATACATACATATATGCGGGCTGACAAGGTCACCGCTGTGGCAGAGCTGCCCAACAAACATATCATACAAATGAGATCATACCAACATAATTTCCCACACCCACATGTATCCACAG
>JAOTQJ010166147.1:0-26450 GCA_025642045.1 Solanum sejunctum | reverse complement strand
AAAGAATAAATATTTTTATGTTGACATACAGGTTTGACTTTTATACTATTATATCTGGATTATTATTTTCACTCACGCTTCGGGTTTTCTACTCTACATACTTGGTACGTATTTCGTACTGACCCCCTCCTTTCGAGGGCTGCGTTCATGCCCGTAGGTACAGACTAACAGGCTAGAGGATCATCTAATTAAGACCTCAGTTTATCGTTGAAGCGCTCCCTAGCATCAGGAGCAGACAGTTTGGTATATGTTTGTACACGTTCCATTTGTAATTTTGCATTTATATATATATATATACTCGAGGGTATGACGGGGCCCTATCCCGTCGTATGGTCCAGTTTCTGTACATAGAGGTCTGTGTATACATGTGGGTGTGGGAATTTATGTTGGTCTGGTCTCGTTTGTATGATATGTTTATTGGACGGGTCTGCCGCAGCGGTGACCTTGTTGGTCCTCTTATATGTTTGTATATCTGTTCTTATGGCTATATCTGGTACTGTTGGGTTCGCTGTTTGTAGGTGGGGTTAGTCAGAAAAATAGAGGAAACTCTATCGAAATTTTTGTGAAATCCCTTAGCTGTCGTAAGTGAAGATTCAGTATAAGTGTTTGTCTCGGTGTCCTATCGGCACCATTCACGGCCCCTGGGTTGGGTCGTGACATTTGCAAAGCAGTAACAAAATTGACAAATCAACTCAAATGAGTGCTCTCGAGACTTCAAATGGTAAGAGAAAGGGGTAGTGAGTCCGAGAGGCCCCTTTTTGAAGGAAAGTTCCAATGTCTCAAAGATAGAGGTGATGTTATGTGTCTAACATGTGGTAAGGTGCATAAAGGTCTATGTTAGAGGGGCACCATGCTTGCTTCAGTTATGGTGAAGAGGTGCATAAGAGGAAGGTTGCCCTCACTAACACAATAAGAGTAAAGGAGGTTATGGTGGGATGACTAATCCCACGTGTCAAAGGTGTGGAAGGAACCATGATGGACCATGCTTGAGGAAGGCCAATGCTCTTTATGGATTTAATGAAGTGGGTCACAAACTAGTTGATTGTCCATATGATTGAAGAATGTGTACAGGTGGTCGACCTTTAGATTGAGGTCATGTTAATCAATGGGCTCAAGAAGGGGATGAGGTGCCCAATGTTATTACCGGTATATCCAAGTTTTCTTTGAATTTGTTGTGCATACATTGACATGTCTGGTGTGCCAGTACTTCTTTCATTATTTTATTTGATTGCTATTGGGCTTTTTGTGTGTTTCGAGTTGTTATGTGAACCTTTGGTACCTATTTGTTGAGCATATTGTTGCTAGAATGTTCATAGGTATTGTTTTGTGTTCATATTGCATTAGGTCTTGCCTTGTGGCTTGTCACAGTTTAGTAGAGGTTTGGAATGTCATACTAGGGATGGATTAGTTGCATGCATATTATGTCTCCATGGATATTAGAATCCGTAGAGTTCCATGTCGCTACTAAACCCGTCTTTGAGTGGGAGATTATCTAGTGATAGCAAAAGAGGTGGATCTATTTTTGTACTATTGGTGCACTTGATCTCTAAGTGTTACATTCTTTTTCTTGTGAGAGTTAGGGGTGTTGATCCTAAGTTATTTCTTTTAAGATATTTTAGTGGTAGATGAGTCCTTGGTGTCCTTATCAGCATTCTTGAATTTGGAATAGTGTCTTTATTTTGGATGGTGCGCTAGTTATGTTATAGGTCTCATGAATAGGGTCTTTAAACCCTGCCTTGTTATGCTTGTGATGGTCCTTGGTGGTGATATATCTCTATTTCTCTAGGAGTGAGGATAAGCAAGTGAGTCATTTGAGGGTAGTACTAGAAAGTTTAAGGAAGAAGGTTAGGTGCTAAATAGGATAAATGGGAGTTTTTTATTGTAATAGGTTGCATTCCTAGGTCATGTGGTATCGGGTGATGGCATTAATGTGGACCCTAATAGACTAAAGATGATTAAATATTAGTGTAGATAATTGACTCCGTCAAATATTAGGGCTGTCTTGGGCCAAGCAGGTATTACCGGAGGTTTGTGGATGTATTTTCTTCTATTGCTTCTCCTATGACTTAGTTGATCCCAAGTAAGGCTAATTTGAGTGGATCGAGAAGTGTGAATAGAGTTTCTAAAACTTTGAAGGTTAAGCTTGTGTCCACTTCTATCTTGGCTCTAGAGGAAGGGTTGGAAAGGTTGTTGTGTATTATTATGCCTCAAGAATTGGTTTGGTGGTGTTTTGATGCTAAATGTATGGTGATAGCCGATGGTTCTATACACCTTGAGATACTTGAAAAGAATTATCCTACCCATGATCTTGAATTGGCCGCCATGGCATTTGCCTTGAAAATTTGGCGTTATTGTTGGTATAGGATGCCTGTAGATATGCTTACTGATCATAAGAGTATGCAATTTGTATTCATTCAAAAGATCATAATTTGAAGCAAAAAGTGTGGTTAGAAATTCTTAAGGATTATGACATGAGTGTGCATTATCATCCTAGTAAGGCTAATGTAGTGTTCGATGCTTTGATTAGGGTGTCTATGGGTAGCCTAGCTCTTACTGATGGTGGTGGTAAGAAGGTGGCTAGGGAGGTCCTTCGATTGGCTAGATTGGGGGTTAGGTTGGATATGGCTGATAATGGTGGTATTGTGGTTGTTGATGGTTCAAATTCTTCCTTGGTTGATGAGGTAAAAGTAAATCAAAATGTTGACCACTCCTTATAAGAATTTAAGGCATTGGTGAGGGATGGGAAAGTGGAGGTTTTCTCCCGAGGCGGAGGTGGTTCTCATAGGTACCAAGGTAGGTTGTGCGTACCTTGTGCTGATGGTTTGAGGGAGAAAATCCTTGATAAGGCCCATAATTCTTCTTATTCTATTCATCCTAGTTCTACAAAAATGTATAGAGATTTGAGGGATGTATATTGGTGGGAGGGCATGAAGAGGGACATTGCCATATTTGTATCTGGTTGTCATAATTGCCAATAAGTCAAAGCGAACATCAATAGCCGGGTGGCCTATCCCAAGACATGGAGATTCCTACTTGGAAGTCGAAAGAAATTAATATGGATTTTGTGGTCGGGTGCCAAAGACTAAAAAATGTTTTGTTTCAATTTGGTTTGTGGTTGATAGGAGTATGACAACGGCTCAATTTCCACTAGTTAAGACCACATATGGGGCTAAAGATTATGCCTAGGTTTTACATTCATGACTTAATGAGGTTGCATGGAGTTCTTTTGTCCATCATATTAGATCGTTGTGCTCAATTTACTTCATATTTTTGGGATTTCTTTCAAAGGGGTCTTGGTACAAAAGTTAAGCTTACTACAGCCTTTCACCCTTAAATGGATAGCCAAACGGAAAGAACTATTCAAACTCTTGAGGATATACTTAGGGCTAATGCATTGGAGTTGAGGGGTAGTTGGGACGATCATCTTCCATTGTGAGTTTGCATATAACAATAGCTATCATTCAAGCATTGATATGGCTCCTTTTGAGGCGCTCTAACGTATACGTTGTAGATCACCAGTTAGGGTAGTTTGAGGAAGGAGAGGTGCTTTGATGTGTCTAGATCTAGTTATGGATGCTCTTGAGAAACTTAGGATGATTATAGAAATGTTAAAAATAGCCCAAAGTCATCAAAAGAAATCATATGCCGCTATGAGGAGGAGAGACCTTGAATTTAAAGTTGGTGATTGGGTATATTTATAGGTTTCACCCATGAAGGGCGTGATTCGTTTTACTAAGAAGGGTAATTTAATCCCAAGATATGTGGGTCCTTATAGGGCAATGAGGAGGATTGGCAAGGTAGCTTATAAGTTGGAGTTTCCTAGTGAAATGGATTTGGTTTATCTGGTTTTTCATTTGTCGATTTTGAGAAAATGTATGGGTGACCCTAATGCTCTTGTTCCATTGAATATTGTCGGTGTTGTTGAGGACAAGTTGACTTATGAAGTGTTTTGATTTAGATTTTGGATAGATACCTAAAGATGTTTACGAACAGCGTTGTGGCTTTCGTTAAGGCCCTTTGGAAGAATCGTCAAGTCAAAAATGTCTCTCCGGGAGTCAGAGCGAGCATGGAGAAGCAATATCTATATCTCCTTCATTCTATTCAAGTTTATGATAACATGTCAAGTTCTTTTCTTTACGCTCCTAAGTCTTATGCTTCAGCCCCTATGTCATTTGTATGCATTCTTATTTATGTTGACAAGTTTATAATTATTTTGATGCTTATGTTAAGATTTTGAAAATGGTGTTTAAGTGTATTGTCGAATTCTTGTTGGGGATGATTTCTTCATGATTACCATTCTCATGTACATTTCTTTGACATTTAGGGACGAACATTCCCAAGGGGGGATATTGAAACGACCCCTACCAAAAAAAAGAGTTCCCGAAAATATGTCTCAAAAGTGTCCTGAACCATAATTTCCATATATCTCAAAATATGTGCACTATTTAAAAAATCCAATTTTATATTCTTATTCATGGGGCAAAATGTAGTGCAAAATGGGTCAAACAAGAATTTTAGAGCAACCATATCAAAATCCAAAAATGCAAGATGCATGAAAAATATTGAGCAGGCGCGCCCCTAGCACAACACGGTCAATGCACGCCATTGTATTATTTTTTGCCCAGGTTTTCCTTTTCGGTCCAAGGCCTTTGGGTCTTGGACCAAACCCTTCCCCTTAGATAATATTTCACCTCAAAATTCTAGTGTCTAAATCTCTCGAGTAACCATGTCAAGGGGTTTGAAGCTCAATTGCCTTGCTCGGGAGGTGGTAGACCCGTGCAACTGTGTTAAGGTGTTTGTACCTCGATGCCTTGCTCATGAGGTGATAGGCCTGTGCAATAATGTCAACGGGTTTGTACTTAACACCAAGTTGAGGGGTTTGTACCTTGATAACCATTTGGATGGTGTTTGCACCTCATCAACCATATTGAGGAGTTTGTACCTCATCAACCAATTGAGGGATTTGTACCTCATTTGCCTCTCCAAGGAGGTGGTAGGCCTTGGATATTCAATATTAATGGTCTCTCCTTACACATGTATTATTTTCTATATAAGCATTGTTTTACTTCAAGCATCACTTATACATGCCATATTGCTATTCATTGCCTATCTTATGTATTTTGTTTATGGTTCTTATGTCTTGTTGCATTGGATCCTACATAGTACACTCAAATGTAGTAACGCATACTCTATGCCTATATGATATCACCATATAGGAACCGAAACTCCTATTGAAATCTTCTCCACGCGGCTAAACGGATTATTCAAGTTCGCTTTTGGTGAGTCCTCATATCTGGGGACAGTATCTATCTTCTATTATGCTTATGTTTTAGACTATATCTTGTTTATTTGGATCATCTATTGTCATTATTATGAGGGTGATCCCGGTTGCTTTTCTTGGCCCCCACTAAGTTCTATGTTTAGAGGTGTTGTTGGACAAGTATGTAATGATGCTATAAGCTTGACTCTCTTGACTCTCTCTTATTGTTTTGTTAAATTAATGTTTTCTCTTAGTCCCCATAACCTATTTTTACACTTTTATTGTTGTTTAATTGCTTCCATGACCAATAATATGCAGTGATATGTTAAGAGGCTTGCTTGGGGTTCCTTCGGGGTCCCCATGAACTTTGTCACATCTAGGACCTGGTTTTCCTTCTTGCAATGTAGGTATTACTGGCCTACCATCTATAAAGACGCCCATGACTTGGTGCATAGTAGTGATCACTGCCAAACATTAGGGCAATGTCTCTAGGCATCAAGAGTTTCCCATGACTCCTATTCTTGAAGTAAAAATGTTTGATATCTTAGGCATTCATTTTATGGGCCCATTTATGAGCTCCTATGTCATGAAGTGCATCTTAGTGGCAGTGGACTATGTATCCAAGTGGGTGGAGGTGGTTGCATTGTCGAACAATAAAAGCAAGTTCTTTGTCCAATTTCTTAGGTAGAACATCTTCTTTAGGTTTGGGACACCCAGAACTATCATTAATGATGGGGGTTCTAACTTTTGTAACAAGGTCTTCTGTGCTACGCTGGCTAAGTATAGGGTACGACAAGATAGCATGGCCACATCCTATCATCCATAGACAAGTGGGCAGGTTGTTGTTTGGAATAGAGATATCAAGGAAATCCTGACAAAGTCTACAAATGCAACCAAATTGATTGGGCTAGGAAACTTAATGATGCACTATAGGCTTACAGGATGGGTTACAAGACCCCCATTGGTATGTGGCGATATCAATTGGTGTTTGGTAAATCCTGCCATCTATTTGTGGAGTTGGAGCACAAAGTACTCTGGCTCTAAAGAAGCTAAGCATGAATTGGGATGAGGTTGCTGACTTGAGACTTGACCAACTCAATGAGTTGGATGAGTTTTAGCTCTAAGCTTCTGAGAGTGCAACACTTTACCGATAGGATGAAGATCCAACATGACAAGCATATTGCACCATGGAGTGTCAGTGTTGGTGACATAGTTCTGCTCTACAACTCCATGTTGAGGCTGTTTCCAGGTAAGCTCAAGTATAAGTGGTCTGGTCCGTATAAAATTGCCCAATTATTGCCACATGGTGTATTTGAGCTAGCAGCTAAAACTGGGCATCGATTCAAAGTCAATGGACAATGAGTAAAGGAATTTTTGGGTGTTAAAGATGAAGCCTCAGTGATTGAGGTCCTACAACTGGATAAAGTTTGAGTAGTCAACATAGTTGCATCATGACAAGATGTTAAATAAAGCGCTTCATGGGAGGCAACCGATGCATTGTAATAGTTTAAAAAAATTATATGTCATATATTTTAATTTTTTTTATTAGTGTTTCCAGGTATATAGAAGTGTCATATTTAGAGTTTGTGAGCTTACGCATGATAAAGGGCATGACATGAGGCCAAAGTGGCCAAAATTTGGCAAAGTATAGCACTAAGTGCACCCACACGGATTTTGCAAAGTGGAACAACTCATGAAACCTTTTGTATGGAGCTATCACATGTTTCCCAGATGAAGTTATTTGAAAATTGTTCAAGTATGGGAAAATGACCGGTCTAAATGGACCATGACACATTTCATGGGTCGTGAGGCTAGTCATAATAGTGGTGTCGGTTAACGCATGCTAGGTACATTGTTCAAAATCTTAAGTGTAGCCAGGTAAGCATTTATATGACACAATGTTGGCGAGACGGTTGGTCCAAATGGACCATTCCATGTGACACGAGCTGTGAGGCCGACCGTGGAGGAGAGAGAGAGATTGTCAACATGGCTGACCAATGGTATTTAGACCCTCACTTTATCCTTAAACATCTTACTTAATCTTTTTCACTCTCTCTCTGTCTCACCTCTCAAACCTTTCACTCTCCAACCCACCAAAAAAATTTCAATCTCTTTTGTCATGATTAGTGAGTCAATCTCACGATTCGTAGCATTGATTTCGGTTTGGGTCTCTATTTTCCAAGTAATCCATCACCTCCATTGTTGTTCATCAAGTATCATCTTCTGATGTATCTTTTAGGATGAATTTATAGACCCTTGTTCAAAATTGTTCCTTTCTTTATTTAAAGTGTCATAATGCATGAAATCGGTGTTGGGTGTTGCATTAGGTGGTGCAAACCACCACTGTCGAATGCTTGTAGAGTTGACCATAGAGTCTTCTGATTTTAGGGGTCTTTGTGAAAAATATTGATGTACCTGTGCTCCTTATGCTAGTATGTTGGTGGATCTGTACTTAAGTATGTAGATTCGTATTAATGTGTGTATGCCTTAGGTTTAAAAGTAGCGGCAGGGACTTCTCACCGCTCATCATATGGATCGTATGCCACTACACGGACCATGTAGTGGCCCATGTGTGAGTCCTTGAACTATCCACGCGATCAAAGTCTCCACTATGGGCCCTATCACAGACTGTGTTACATTATATGGCTCATGTTCCGTCCAGGTCCCTTTTGTTGTATTCTTGTGATATATCTCATTATTGGATTTTAATTGAGTTTCCACATGTTCCTTCTATGCAATTTCTATATGATAGATCGGTTGATGCCACTATTAAGGATTATTGTCACATTTTGGGCACAGGGGAAGTCTAAGTACTTGTCAGTGCATCAACATTCTTGCTCAGCAATTTCTAACCACTTTCATTTATTTATAACACTTGTAGGCACCATAGACCCATGTCGAATGACAACCCAACCTAGGGAGGAGCTTGGGTCACATCTCCATAATTCCCCTTCTATATCATCTAGTTATCAAAATGGGAGTGACTCAGGTGATGTATCCTTAGGAGTATCCAAGGTTCATTTTATTGGCGATGTCTTCCCTCACTCCCCTCACACCACAAGGGCTCATGTAGTGATCTTAACCATAGCCCCTCAGTTTAAGAAGGGTGTTCTTGATGCGAGAGTTGAGGAGGAGGATTCCCCAAAGCTTGAGGAGTTGGCACAAACCCCAATGGCTGACCAGCACTACACTGATGATTAGGCTGATGAGATTGACCTCCGGGATAGTGATGATGAAGCCATACATTATACAGTCTGCCAGATCATAAACCTTGAAATCACAAGGTAGCTTCATAGTTTTTCAAGGCCATTGGAGAGTCCGAGGCGCTAAAGAAATTTTCACTCAGGCTGACCAAGGGCTTTGAGGGTTTCTTACGACGGGTCATTATTCTTGAGGTTTGGGTCATTATAGATCAACTTGATAGGTCACTGGTATCTGAGATATGTTTGAATCATATTAATTCCACAAGATGGCATAACCACCTGGATATTATAGGACGGTAATCATTAAAGAGCTTTATTCTAACTATTCTACTTGCCTTTTGAAGAAGTAGCTAGCCCTTCCAATTGTTCCCACGGGAGCATTTTATGGTGCGTGGTGAAAGGGTGGACATTATGGAGATCACCGTTAACAGATTACCCCTTGGTCTATACTACAAAACCACTCCAAATGGTTTGTTTATTAACAGATACTTAAAGATCACTAATGATGGGTGAATGCTTGATCCAACTTCTCGAGATGCACTTTTGAAATGTATTGCAGAGCAAATTATTGTACAAAGGGTGGATGCAACTTTGGTTATAAACCGAGGTTCCTATATCTAATGCTTCTTTGACTTTTGGTGCCAAGTTTTGGTGGTCGGTGGTGCGGGCTAGGCTTTCTCCCATAGGTAATGACAACACACTCCAACCTTCACAAACCTCTTTGGTAGCATATTTGATGGCCAAGTGTGGATTGAACTTGTGATGGACTATTGCTATTGAGATGTAGGACCGGGATTTATCTGACAAAGCTAGCATGCCTTTCCCATTCCTAATTCGAGCATTTTGCAAACGGCCTTGTGTCCTGACCACATATTTTCTGGACCAAAATATAGCTCCCAAAGGTTTGGTCAACATTGCATTGATTAAGGATGTCAATAATCCTCTTATGTAGACTAGAACACGTAAGTTGGGGGGTCTGACGATGTTTCCCCAAGCGGCCCTATAGTAACCCATGTCATTTAAGTGTTGCCCTACTGCCTCACAATCAAGCAAGGTTTTTAAGAAGTCTGAGGGCAGTGGTACAAGGGTATGCATGTGTCCCATATGAGTTTCTAGCTAGAGTGGTGTCGGACCAGCGGCAGACATAAGCCATTGTTGACCAGATAGTTGAGAGGATGCCTCATGTGGTCCACTCTTATGTACAACAAAAAGTGGAGCAACTTTGGGCTGAGCTTCTAGGCCAAATCATCACCTTCAAGAACCATGTCAACACTTTGGAGAGGTACTACCATGATATATTTGGGAGTATGTCCGGGGAAGAGATAAAAAATATTATATAGATAGTAAATGACATAAAGTCCGAAATTACACATCTTATGACATAATACAATCACATTGCGCCAGCCCTGCTGCTAAAATTTGGATAAACCTCTTAAATGCTTTAGCGGCATAAGATTTAGATGAGACATGGGGCGTTCCACCCACCGGTGCCACCCACAAATATTCCCAAGAGAAAGGACAAGGGTAAGAGGTGGAGCCAATATAGTAGACTTCTACTTGACATGTAGTTAGTGAAGGATAAAAATTTTTGGAAGGCTATGAGACCCCAGCCCCAAGCATCCATCGAGAAAAAGGAAAGGGAGTGCCTTGCAGGAGAGGCAGCAAAGGTAGGAGCCTCCGAGAGCACCTTTTGACTGGGTGCGACTTTTGATGACAGGGATCCCACTGGAGAGTCTGATCCCAATTGTACTACTGACACTTAAGGCATCCCAGGTAGGTTATACTCCTTTTTTTGTACTTTATTTCTGGTTGTGGTGTAGTAATGGCACTGCACCGTCATTTTGACCTAGAGAGGCATCCTGTCATTTGAGAGTTTTTCTTGCCATGTTTTGTTTCTCCGAAATGTACTATCTAGTAGAACTGGCATGTTTAGGTTGTGATGTTTGTGTAGATACAAGTGTTATAAAAGTATAGGGTAAATGTTTCGATCTGCGAAAAATGCCCCAAAGCAAAAATGTTGCAAAAAGCTTATATGCGCATGCATCCCATCCTGGCTAACTCATGTAATTTTTCGAAAGCATAGTAAGCATAATATGGTTGTAATCTTGACGAATGAAGCATGACTATGTCGGTTAGTGCTAATTAATTAAGAGATGTGCCACGTGTGTGTGAGCTTGCTTGCTTAATTCAGTTGATGCACTTGTAAGCTAAAACTTGCCTCGTTAGTCCCACAAAAATAAGTAAATGGCTTGATTGATGTGAACTCAGGACATTTTTGTTGACTAGTCACTTAGCCTAAATTTGACCAACCAAATGAAATTGTCCCTTTTGATCCAAAAGTTGAACATAAATAGACCTTTTCTTTGTAATCACCCAACTCACCTGAATTTATCTGCAGATTCTTACACTAGCCCTAGTCTCTCCAAGGACATTGTGAACCTCAGCCTAGGCAAAACACCTAAGTTAAGGATGGATTTTACTGGCCCAGGTCCTTTGAAAAGACATTTTGAACCTTAGCCTAGGCCAAAAGCCTAAGTTGAGGGTGGCTATTGTAGGAAAAGCACAAAAATAAGTGTGGAAAAGATCCAAATGATAAGAAGAGAAAAGAAGTTAGGGTGTGACCATGAGCAAAAAAGAAATGAAAGAAAAAGAGTAAATAAGTACGGAAATAACTCCCCATGGAAAAGAAAGTTGGAAAAAATAAAGGCAATAAGAATTGGAGCCCACAACCAAATGGCTGAGTCAAAGTAGTATCTTGGAGGGGCCAATTAGTTACTTTGATCCTAAATGTATCTCACCCTAGTCAAGCATACATTATAAGCCAGAAAAGCCCTAATGTGATCCTAAAAAGGTCGTTCAAGAGTTAATGTGGCGAAAATAAGGACAATCATATAGTTGATACTTGTGTGTTCACTGAAAATCACTTGTGAAAGTGAGTGTCTACATTCCAGTCTCTATTTTACATTGCTATGTTGTGGGTTAGACTTCTTTGTAGTGAGGGCATCATCTTTGCACTGATTAGTTACTAATACGACTAGTTCATCTTTATTCTCGAGCTTGTGTGGGCTGACCATATATATATGATGTTTACCTTAATCTGTGTAGGTCTATTTAGGGTATAAGCACATTTTTAAGAATCTTTTTGTGGGCAAATATGTTAAAATTGCAGGGTTATCCACAGTTATTATTGAGAACTTGTATTTATGCATTGTTTTGTTGAGTTGTCATTGCTTTAGGACAAATAATCTTTCTAAGATGAGGGTATTGATGAGTCATGAAAATATGACTCTTGTAATGCTTAAAATAAGATTTTTTGCGTGGTCAAGCAAATTTATTGGTTTAATATGTGTTTTAATTATTTTTCAGGAAAATGGTTAAGGCATGGAGCAATGGGTGAAATACAAGAAAATGAATAAAAAAAGAGCTCAAGTGATGGCATATAGAGGCCTCCACAACCCTTGTAGCATCACATGGATGGTGAGAGTCCATGTGTATTTGGCCCAGAGGTATGAATTAAAGAATGGAACCATGTTAAGGACTATGGGTGCCTTCACACCTCGGCGGTCATTCCATAGACTATGAGACCCATTGTTCCCTCATACTTGGCTTGACAAATGATGGTTGGAGGCATGGGAAAGGAGCTGGACCAAAAATACATTAAGGTACATCCTACGGTACATTTCAAGGGTCGTGGGAACTGACACATGCCATGTCATGTATCATCATGTTGATGTGAAGTTTAGGGATCACCATCAAAAAATGCAAGAACCATTCAAGTGGAGAGGGATGGGTCCTATCATAGGCCATGTGACCAACCACGGACTATGACATGGGTTATGACGTTGAGGAACAAACTAGGAAGCACTAAAATCGACAAGGCAAGGGTCACTAGCCATTTCACAGTCTGTTAACCCTCCCATGAGCTATATCACTGCAATAAGGAGAGGACACAATTTAGAAGACCAAGTATTGACTCATGGACCATTTTACGCTCTGTTCGGATCCTCACAGGATATGTAGTTACACGTACCCATACCGATACCTATTTTCCTAGTATAAGTTAGATTAGGTTTTTTCTTATATATATATTATTTTTAATCTGTTCTTATTTGTCTTTGACTGTTGGAGACAGAGAACACCTAAAGAACACTATTTGACATTAATTTACATTGAAATCTTAGATCTTAATCATCTCGTTTGAGATTGTAATCTGTAGTTCATCACTTCATCTATAAGTTCTTTATCATAAATTCTTTATATTGTAGTGGGCTGTTTTTCTTGAATATAATAGGCTAAATCCACAACTAGGGTTGTGGGACACATGAAAAATCGATAAGATAGATGAATGTGGGGTGAATCTTGAGATTGATTATTGTATATATCATAGTATTTTTTTCTTTAACTTTTTCCTTAATGAGTTGATACGTTAGAGTAAGCTTGTAATTTACATGATCTAAAGGGATGTAGTAATTAAGAAAAGAATTCTATGATACAAAGTCAAGGTTTTTAACCTAGTCTAAGTATGTGAGATCGGAAGGTGAGAGTATTTTGGGGTCCATAACAAGGTTTAAAAAGTATACGCTCTGAGATAAGAAGGTGATGAATGAAATGCATCTAAGAAGTAACAATGGTGAATTAGGTGTTACATAACTTGTTTGATCTTGTATACGTAATTATGAATGGGTTTACTATATAAATTTGGATAACGTATTAGACATCATGAGGAACACAATCTTAGCTTTTAATTAATTATTTGAAATCCAGTAGTCATTGTACCTTTTCATTACTTTACTTCAGAAACTTAATTTACTACATCAAGACACCCCATTTACTTTATGCCTTTGTATTTTGGTAATAGATATTATATCTAAAAAGGTGCTAATAGAGTTATTTTCACGTATTCCCTGTGGAATTGACCTCAACTATTATTGAGTTCTATATTTGATCGACGATCACTTTACTATTCCTTTTGGAGTGTAACTTTGGACGTATCATTTTGTAGTGGTTTGAGGATCCCCAAAAGTGTCTATGCCTCGATCTGAGTTCATTTTGCCATACTACTCCAGTTCTTTATATATTTGGACTCTATATTTGTGTTCTCTATTTCACTCGGTCAGCCGATGATGACTACTAGTTGCCTTTTTTGGTACTCACCCCTACATCTGCATTTTTCCATGGTGCAGGTCTAGGTATGGGCCGTAATAGGTGAGATGGGGAACTTTAGGAGAACCTAAGAGACTTTTGGTGAGCATCGATAGATCTAGTTTATTTATATCGTCCTTCTTGTTAACAATCGACTTTTGTGTTCAGACACTAGCCTTTTAAATGTTATTTGGATTTTTATATTTAGATTACAATTCTTATTATGTATATAGATATGTGTATTAAATTTTGAGTCTACAGTAGATCTGTACAGTTGACTTTGAGCTTCTAGGATATGTTGTTGACTTATTTTCTATCTCGTTAGCTTTGTGATGCTTAGCTATTAGGAAAGCTAAGGTAGGTGTTTGGTTGGCTTACCTGCAAGTAGGTTCTAATACGCTACATTATGACTTAAGAGGTCAGGTTGTGAAAAGGTGGTATTAGAGCTTAAGGTTCACTAGTCTCACCTATACACAGCTACCGTCTAGTAGAGTCCTATGGATGGGTATGGAGATGTCTGTGACTTATATCCAGGATGCTATGGGATGTTTAGGAAACTTCATATGTTAATGATTCTTGTTGGGTGATATCGCCAATAGTTCATTGACTTCTTAATACCTGATTTGATTCGCCCTTTCGTACGTGTGTTATTGTGTAGAGGGAAGATTACAGGCTGGGGTAGCACTGCACCATCAGTTCCTGATATGGGACAACCCCTAGAGGCCATTGAATAGAGATTGGATGTCTTTGAGTTTTGGTAGCTGGACAGGAAAAATACTAACATTGAGATTATGAGAGCCCCAAAGAGATGCTTCGTAATCAGTTATTGGTATGGCGGTGACTGTGTATGGAACTATAGGATATATTGTTGAGATGTGGACTATATAACATCAATATTTTTATGTTAGCTATTGCTTAAGGTTGTGTGAGCTATGAATACTTTTGACAAAGATTACACAATTGGTAGACTATGGGACTAAGGTGATACTAAGCATTGATGCTCTTTGTATATCCATATTTGATTCTTTGACCATTGGTTTAACTCGTTGGGCTTCTCGATGCAGATGAGTGTGCTATATCTCATATTCTGAGTAACTATCAATTATGTTACGACTGTACCCTACTAGCGGCTAGATGTAAACCAAAATCCAGAGATTTATATGTGCAATTCATTTGCTACTTGACTACTTGAGTGGGTAGTGTAATAGCTGAGTTATATAGTATTCAAGGGGCTGGCTTTCAGTTATACCTATGGCTACATCTTGTGCCTCTATAGTTATGATGCTATTGTGATAATTTTGTTAATATGCAATTATCCTGATTCCTTGATAACTTGATTGTGAGACAAATGCTATGGTCGGTGACTTAGTTGGATTGTCTATTTTTGGATGGAATATCATTGTATTATTAGCCAATTTATTGCCCACTTTGCCTTAGGGATTTGTTGTAATTGCTAGCTTGTTGGGATTGTGTTGTCCGGATCCCTGTCTATGATTGTTAGTGGGCAGGTTGACTGTTTTGTCTAGTTGCCTTATACTTGAGTAATGGTTTTACATTGTTAGCTGCATTGATTATCTTATCATCTATTTGAGTATGGGTTGTGAGCTTCTTTTATCTTGGGTCAGATATTGAGATAGTGTAACTTTTATTAGTGGGGGATTTGATGTAGTGATTTCTTAGGATTGTGATATGTAAGGTCCAGCGATATTGTCGGATGGCCTTTGTTTTAATATGGCCATGGTGGTCCAATGGACTTGTTTCTAATGTGTAACTATTGATGTCGTACTCCAGTTGGCTCGTTTGAACCTACAGAGCCCGGAAGCTATTTAGGGTTAAGTTGTAAGGGTTGCTCACATAAGGAAATAGGAAATAAGGTAAAGTCTGTATACGTGGAATATGGCTATAGGATAAACGTGATTGGTTGGGCATTTGCTAGTATGCTGAAGGCACCTATATTTAGCCTATTGTTTATTGTTTATGTGTTAGTGGAATGAGTTGATGGGCTGAGGTACTGATCTTCTAAGAATCACTTAGAAATTGTTACATTGATTCTCGATTGCATATTAATGGGTTATTATATTTTTGATTAGCTATGATAGCTAGAATTATTATTTGATGTTTAGCATGCTTATGACTATTGTAGTCACTATGTATTGTGGGTTTGGGGTTAGGATCCTTGTGTGGTTTAGATGGGAGTCTTAGGTATGGCCTTAGTTTTACTTTCACGGACAAAACTTCTATTAGTGGGGGATGTTGTAATGACCCTCTAGGTTATTTCGGTGGTTCCACAAATATTTTATTAGTTTAAAAATTTGCATAG
The DNA here is from genome assembly GCA_025642045.1 of Solanum sejunctum. Taxonomy (NCBI): domain Eukaryota; kingdom Viridiplantae; phylum Streptophyta; class Magnoliopsida; order Solanales; family Solanaceae; genus Solanum; species Solanum sejunctum. Next base: position 10,525 of record JAOTQJ010166147.1, on the reverse strand, counting down.
TGACCTCGAGCTATTTGTGACTTATTGACATTGATTGTTCGATAGTTGGGGGAATCCTTTGACATTTATACAAATTTTCGAGTTAGATGAGAGGTTGTAAAGTCCCAGGCCTCAAAGTAGAATTTTGGCAGTTCTATCAGCTCTAGAATAGCCAAATTAGACTGAGAGCATGTTCAGTGCAATTGTATCGAGCTTTGCAAATTTTACCTCTACAATGAGTCAGTAGTTGAGTTTAGTCAATGTACTTGGCAAATTTGCCTCAAATGGAGATTCTGACTGCACCTTGCATCTGGAATGTTGAGTTTAGTCTATGAGGACCTTTCATTCTATTCTCGGGGCTTCGGAGTGTATTTTGGTCCCTTCGGTAAACTTTGATGTTGAGAAACTGGACCCATATTGGGATAAAAATGACTTCTGATGGGAATGTCAACTACAATGTTGAGTCCAGAATGCTATTTTTGATCAGATTTCATATATGAATTATACTTTTGGGACTTTGGATAAGGCTGGAGCATAAAAATTAAATTTGACCAGTTGCTGAAAAAATAAAGGCGACTGCTGATATGGGTGAACCACAAGATGCCATGTGGCAAAGGCGTAAAAATATATTATATATCCAAAAATGGTTCAGAATCACGAACAAAGCAACCAAAATTTGAAATTGCGATATCTCCCTCAATTCTTATCGGAATGGAGTGATTCAACAGGCTTGCTTCTGTATTTTTTTGATAGGAAGATTGTGAAAGTGTGGGAAATTGATTTTTGTACATCTTTTGAAGTAAAATTTGACTTTTTCAGATGTTTATCAAATATATTTATCGGTAAATTCAATACATGATTTCTTATTCGTTGTGAGTCAGAATTCAGTAAATTTGGGTCTATTTTGTGCATTTTAGCAAGGTGCACATCATGGTAATTTTGGAATTACTTGATAGAGCTCCATTTAGTATGAAAATGAAGTTTTAGCTGTGGTTCATGTTATGATTTTTCCAAAAATTTTGAGTTTTGATATCTCGGCCGTTTCTCATCAGAATTTTGTGAAATTTGGGCCTAAATTATACTACTTTTCGAGATCTATGATAGGTATGCTCGAACGCTATTAATTTAACTGTATTTTGATGAAATTTGGCTGAGAATTTACTGTACACATATGTACTTTTCAATTAGAAGTGTCATTTATTTTTAGGTTTTTTCTGATTATTTTGATCCTCGGTTTGAAGTCTATTTTTTGCTATAGACTCGGGGTGACATAAAGATCATTTTGTGGGGGTCGATTTTGTATTTTGGCCTTGGACCCTAATTTTTCCCATTTTTGTCATAATTGATGTAATTTCACTGATTTTATGAGATTTACAACCAGATAAGCCGTAATGATCGTGTGACTTATGTTTTAATAGTTAAGCAACATCACTTCATTGGATTGACTCCAAGGAAGAAACATCGGATAATAGGTAGGCTAGGCTTTCTCTAAGCCCGAGACTGAGCTAAAATGTTTGCATATTTGAGTTGGATTATGCAGGAATTTACTATTTATGGATGGAGTTGTTGGGTATATATATAATGTTAAGGGATAGTAATTGTTGTATTGAGGGTTGTGTTGGATGTAGCTATCATATTTCCTGAGTTCTTACATTATATGAATGCGAAAAGGCCTAATAGGGTTGGTTAGAGCTGTGAACTTATGACAGGCATGTAAATTGAGCTTAACGCTTCCTTGTATGTGTGTGTGGTCTGAGGCTACAGAAATATACTAGCTATTGCGTTTAACTGAATCTAGTATGTATATGTTGTTGGTATGTATATGCATGATACAGCTATGGTTATTTATACCTTTTCTAAGTACTTTTGGTAGAATTTCATGATTAAACGTGATTCTACATTGCCTTTTGCTCTATATAATCCTATATATTATTATTATATGTTATGTACTTATGCCACTGGTTAGTTACTGGAGAGACACACCATGTTCTTAGGATAGGTATAGTGCACCCCTAAAGGAGTTTTGCTCTCTGTGATATGAGAGGTATTACTGCTGAGCTCGATTTCTTTTTGATTATGAAGGTCTATGCACTATTATACTGAGGTTGGCTGCTACTCTGAGTTCCTTGCATACCTTGGGAATGAGTTGTTAATTGTAACTTGGGAGAATTAATATATTGCGGGATCCGAATAGGATTATAGAGAGAGAGGGAGATTGTTCTGATATTATGCTTTGAGATCTAGATGACACACTCTGTTGTTCAAGTCTCCGATGGTTACTTTTGAGTGTCCGAGACCAAGGTGTCAATTATAAAGGTGTCCGAGTAATTTTCATAACTTTGGGCCTAAGGCCTTATTAACTATACACTTGGGCGCAATGCCCTATCATTGATATTCTGAGCTAAGATAGACTTATTATATGAGGGGGATTCTTTTCCCCATGAGGAATACGTCCCACCGTGCTGTATGTCTATTTTGGATTGGGTGCCACGTGCTAGCATAGGGTAGGGGACCTAGATTTATATGCTTATTGGGGTGAGGCTCATGATTGATTACCCATAGAATCCACAAACCTATTCAGACCTTGATTGTGCGTGGGTGTAACTCTTGGGTTTAATGGGTGTTCAAGTTACATTCAGGATTACACACTACGGTCTTACACCGATGTATATCTGAACCTTGTTTTGATAATGTGGAGATTTGGGCTCTATGATGGTTCTATGTGATTTTGTAATGGTTTTGAGGGATTCTCTAATGATTTGTTGGTTCTATATTGTGCGCGGGTGTACCTTCTGGGCTTATGGGGGCCTAGTTTGCATATAGACATGATACTAGGGCCTTACATCCATGTACAATACTATGGCTCAGTTGTGGATAGTTGTGGTATTAGTTTATACAGTCTTCGTCAGTCGATATCGATGTTTAGTACTTAGTCTGGTTCAGGTTGTCATTATTATTCACTTTGGTTGGTTTAGTTGGGGTTTGAGGGTTCCCATACATACCTATGTCTTGATCTAAGTTTGTTTTTCCACAATACTGTAGTTCTCTATATATTTGGATTCTATATTTATGCTCACTATTTCACTTGGTCAGTCGATTTTGCCTACTAGGTGCCTTTTCTAGTACTCACCCCTACTTCTGCATCTTTCCATGGAACAGTCTAGATATGGGATGTGATAGCTGAGATGGAGAACTTCAAGAGTACCTATGAGACTTTTGGTGAGTACCTCCTTCCTGTTGACGATCGTGTTTTGTGTTCAGACATTGGCCTTTTACATGTAGTTTGGATTCGTATATTTAGGTTACTATTCTAATTATGTGCATAGATGTTTATATATAAATTTTGAGTCTATAGTAGCTTTGTACAGTTGACTTCCATGTTCTAGGATAGGTTGTTGACTTATTATGTATGTCGTTAGTTGTAGTTATGCTTAACTATTAGGATAGGTACCGTGGGTATTGGGTTGGCTTACCTGTAGATGGGACCTAACAGGCATCATCATGACCTAAGAGGTTGGGTTGTGACAAATGGGTTTGAAATTTGCTGAGGAATATGACTTAAATGAAGGAGAATATCACTACATCATGCGAAGAAGTAAATGCAAACCTGCAAATATATAGTATGTGTAATTGTTTAATCTCCAAAAGAAATCATCTTTATGGTCTTTCTTTTATGTCTGGCTATTGTTTCATACCTGTAGTTATTGAGATTTTATTGGAAAAAAGTATGGTGTAACTGAATGTAAGAAATTTTGTGAGGTTTGACTTGTACAGTATTCCTCTGTTATATCATAATATCAAGAAACAAAAGATCCAAGGCTCGTAGCATAGATACATAACATGTCCAACAACATCTCTACTACATAGATAAGACCGGGGGTCATGACAAAAAACCGGGCTCACCCTCATAGTCAATACATAAATAAAAGAATGGTAGTCCTAGTTACATAACAAGAGATCATAAGTAACGTCTCCGAAATGGAGGACTCACTAACAAGCTTAAGAGACATTCGTACTAGCCACGTGGAGAAGGAGGATGATCAAGCGGTGCACCAGTTCCTACATGGTGAGATCATGTAGGCATAAAGTATGCGTTAGTATGTTTGAATGTACTAAGTATGTAAGATGCAATGAAATAAGTGGTAGCAACATAATCGAAATGCATAAGCATAAGAAATGAGTATGCCATGATCCAAACCTAGGTCCTAGTCGTGACACGATGTATAGGAAACCCGAAGGGACCTCAAGCAAACCTCATAGCATATCATTACACATCCTTGATCTCAGAAGTAATAAAATATAACAAGTAGTAGTAAATCGGAATAGACGGGGCTAATGGACAACTTCATAACAGCAACAAGAGTCAAAAGGAGGTAAAGCTCATAACATAGATACATAATATGTCCAAAAACACCTCTACTATATGATAAGAGCGGGACCAAGACAAAGCAATAGGGCTCACCCATTGACATAAGTCAAGAGAAAAAATCTAAATACATATTAAGAGATCATAAGTAATGTCCTTGGAGTGGAGGATTCACCAACAAGCTTAAGCAAAGTCATACTAGCCACATAGAGGAGAATGCTAAAGTGGTACACCAGTTCCTACATGGTAATATCATGTAGGCATAGAGTATGCGTTAGTACGTTTGAATGTACTAAGTATGTAAGATGTAATGCAACAAGAGATAAGTTCATATACGAAATGCATAAGCATAGGCAATGATTAGTATATGGTAATATGACATGTATGAATAATTCTTGAGGTAAATCATACTTTCATAGAAAATAACACATGTGTAGGGAGTGACCATTCTTTGTGCAATCCAAGGCCTACCACCTCCTCGGAGAGGCACATGAGGTACAAACCCCTTCATGATGTTAATGGAGTACAAACCCCCTAACAGGTTGATGGGTACAAAACCCAACATGGTTAATAGAGTACAAACCCCCCAACGGGTTGATGGAGTACAAACCCCCCAACAAGGCTGATGCACACCAACCCCTAATAAGGTTACCCAGGCCTACCACCCCACGAGCTACGCGATCGAGGTACCAACCCCTCAATAAGGTACCTAGCCTACAATTCCCCAAGATAGGCTTGGTCATTCCAGCACAACAGAAATAGTATCATATAGATATGCACATTTCTCCCATGATCATATAGCCATTTTAGCCATAAATTCCTTTCATCATCATATTCATACATTCCTCTAATCGTCATATAGTCATCATGTACATATATCAATTTAATTATAATTCCATCATCATATAGCCAATCAAGTCATAAAACATGCATTGGACCTTCAATTTCTCAAGAAACCATAACCTGACATTTTGTCAAACACTTAGAGGGTGTGTAGTGCTAGTATAAAATAATGCAATTCAAGAATGAAATCATGCAAGAAAATTCCATGTAAAACCTTCAATAGGCACTTGGTTAACATCCTCAAGCAATACACATAAAAATCCTTCATCAAATCTTAAAATTGATCTTAGATTAATAGCTCAAAACATAGTAAATAGTCACAATTTCATAAGCCCAACATAGTATGTAGTGATTTTCATAATAAATAAGAACTATGAGGAAATCATCTTTAAATCATGCAAATTTAAGTAAAGGAAGCTTGGGTATCATGGGTGAAAAGAACCCATGAAAGAAACCACATACCTTAGCTTTGGAGATGAACTTGATGAAGATTGAAGATGGAGACTTGAAGCTTAAGTGTAATCTTTAAGATCCGTAAAGGGTTTTGAGTCTTGAGTTTAGGAGTAAAATATTTCGCTAAGTGCTTAGAATGATATGACAGTGAAAAATGGCTAAGTATAGGTATTTCACATTTGGGAACACTTAGTCCTAAGAGTTAAAAAGTATTTGACTGAAGTCAAAACTTGACCAAACATCATATAGGTGCGCGCCCTTGGTGCCTGGTGCGGAAAGCTCTTTAGAAATAGCATTTTGGTAATTCTAAAATTTGATACGGTTGCTCTTAAAATCGAGGTTAGACCCTTTTCTCCCTAAATTTTATCCCTTTAACAAAAATACAATGTCTAATTTTTGATATCATGCACGGATTATGATATATATGAAAATTACAATTTCGAGCACTTCCAAGGAATATTTTTGGGTACTTTTGGGGTCGTTTCAATATTTGGGAACATTCATCTTCGAATGTCAAACAAACATATATGAGAGACACAAACACGACCATTTCAGCGCACATAATGATGCAATAGTGCATTTAAACATCATTTTGAAAATCTCATCAAAAGTGTAAAATCATCATGAGCTTATCAATTTAAACACGAGCATATGCAATGACATGAGAGCTGAACTTAAGACTTGAGATCATATAAAGGACTTAGATCAATACCTTAGGCTTGTGTTGAGTGGAAAGGTAAGGATATGGCTTTTGAATGTTTGTTTCGGCCTCCCAAGTAGCACTCTTAACTTGTTGATTCCTCCAATGGACCTTAATGGAAGCCACCTCTTTGTTTCTCAACCTCTTCACTTGCCTATCAAAATCTGAACTGTAATCTCTTCATATGCCAAATTATCTTCAACCATACCCACAATATCAAGAGGTACAATAGCATTCGGATCACCCACACATTTCCTTAACATAAACACATGAAACACCAAATAAACCAAATCCATTTCTCTAGGCAATTCTAACTCAAAAGCTACCTTGCCAAACCTCCTCATGAACTCATAAGGCAACATATCTTAGGCTCAACTTGTCCTTATTACCAAAATGGACCACACCCTTCATGGGTGAAACCTTTAGGTAGACCTAATCACCAACTTTGAATTTAAGGTTTCTTCTTCTCATATCCTCATAGGATGTTTAATGACTTTATGCCATCTTTGATCTTTCCCTAATCATCCTAACCTTCTCAAGAGCCTCCATTACTAGATCTAGTCCAAACAAACCTACCTCACAAACCTCAAATCAACCAGCCGATGATCTACAATGTCTCTCATAGAAAGCCTCAAAAGGAGCCATAAAAATGCTTGAGTGATACCTATTGTTGTAGGTAAACTCATTCAACGGAAGATGATCATCCCAAATACCTTTAACACCCAACACATATGCTCTAAGCGTATCCTTAAGGGTTTGCATGGTCCTCACAGCTTGGCCATCCGTTTGAGGGTGGAAGGCCGTAGAAAGCTTAACTCTAGTTCGAAGAGCCTTTGGAAAGACCTCCAAAAGTATGAGGTAAATTGATCTCCACAATATCAGATATGATTGAAAAAGGCACCCCACACAACCTTACCAAGTCATTAATGTACAACCTTGCATAATCTTTAGCCCCATGTATAGTCTTAACTAGTAGAAAATGAGCCAATTTTGTCATCCTATCAAGCATAACCCAAATGGAGTCAAAACCTTTTCTAGTCTTGGGCAACCCTACAACAAAATCCATATTTATCTCTTCCCACTTCCAAGTAGGAATCTCAATGTCTTAGGTTAGGCCACCCAACCTTTAATGTTTGGCTTTGACTTATTGACAACTATGATAACTAGAAATGAATTTGGCAATGTCCCTCTTCATGCCTCCCAACCAATACACATCTCTCAAATCTCTATACATTTTGGTGGAACCGAGGTGGATAGAATAAGAAGAGTTATGGGCCTTATCAAGGATTTTCTCCTTCAAACCATCGACACAAAGAACACACTACCTACCTTGGTACCTAAGTGAACCATCTCCCCCTTAGGAGAAAACCTTTACTTTCTCCTCTTTCACCAATGCCTTCAATTCAAGCAAGGAGAATTCAAGATCTTGTTTTGCTATCACCTCATCAACTAAGGATGACCTAGAACCATCAATAATATTTATACCATCATTACCAATGTCTTCCAACCTAACTCCTAATCTAGCAAAACGATGCACTTCCCTAGCCATCTCCTTCTCACCACCATCAATATGAGCTAGGCTACCCGTGGATACCCTACTCAAGGCATCTGCCACTACATTTTCCTTACCGAGATTGTAATGCGCACTCATATCAAGTCTTTACGATGTTCTAGTCACTTTCTTTGCCTCAAGTTGAGATCTTTTTGAGTGAAGACATATTGGAGGCTCTTAGGATTGGTGAACATATCAACATGCACCCCATACAAATAATGTCGCCATATTTTCAAAGCAAGTACTACGACAGCCAATTCAAGATCATGGTTAGGCTAGTTGTTTTCATGCACTTTGAGTTACCTAGAAGCATAGGCTATCACCTTGCCATTTTTCTTTAGTACACAACCCAAACCAACTCTAGAAGCATTAGAATACACTACAAATCCATCAAGCCCATTCGATAGTGACAATATAGTGGCGGACATAAGCTTATCTTTCATGGTTTTGAAGCTCCTCTCACATTCATCGATCCACACAAAGTTAACCTTCTTTTGAGTCAATTTTGTCATGAGGGGAATCAATAGAAGAGAACCCATTCACAAACCTATGATAGTAGCCCGCTAAGCCCAAGAAACTCATAATATCCTCTGGTCAATGATCTAGGCCAATTTCTAATCACATCTATCTTTTTAGGATCCACCTTTAAACCATCCCCCGACACCACATGCCCTAGGAAAGCAACCTCCTCCAACAAAAAATCATACTTTTCATATTTAGCATACAATTTCTCCTCCCTCAATCTTTTCAATATAACTGCCAAATGAGACCTATGCTCTTCCTCACCACGAGAATAGATCAAAATATCATCAATGAATACCATAACAAAAGAATCATGGTAGGGTTTGAAGACCCTATTCATAAGGTCCATGAAGATTGCCGGTGTATTATTCAATCCAAAAGACATTACCACAAACTCATAATGCCCATATATAGTCCGAAAGGCCGTCTTGGGAATATCTTACTCCCTCACCTTTATTTGACATACCTAGACTAAAGATCTCTTAGAGAAATGTCTAGCCCCTTGATATTGGTCAAAACAAATCATCAATCCTTGGGAGAGGATACCTATTCTTGATGGTGACCTTATTGAGTTGCCGATAGTCGATACACATTCTATGGGACCCATCATTCTTTTTCACAAACAACACCGATGCACCCTAAGGTGATTGGCTAGGCCTAATGAACCCCTTATCTAATAAGTCCCTCAATTGTTCCTTTAACTCCTTTAACTCTGTCGGGGTCATATGGTAAAGGGGAATAGAAATGGGTTGAGTATCGGGGAGAAGATCTATGCCAAAGTCTATTTCCCTTTCAGGAGAAACACTGGGAAGGTCATTTGGGAAGATATCATGAAACTTATTTACAACCGAAACCGACTCTTTGGGAAGGACTTTAGACTCCATATCCCTAACCCTCACAAGATTATAAAGATACGCCATAGATATCAACTTACGAGCTTTAATGCAAGATATGAATCTACACTTGACCACTACATCTTGACTCTCCCACTCAAGTATGGGTTCATTTAGGAATTGAAATTTAACCCTACGGGTTCTACAATCAATAGAAGCATAGTATGCATGCAACTAATCCATTGCAATAATGACATCAAAGTCAACCATATCCAACTCAACAAGATCACAAGGCAAGATTTTATGCAAGATGCAAATAGTACAACTTCTATAGACTTTTCTAGCAACAATAGATGCACTAATGGGAGTAGACACCTCATTGACTCATGCAACAATTTGAGGTCAACATGGAACATTTTGGCAATAAAGAGGGTAACAAAAGAAAGAGTGGACCCGGATCAATCAATGCATACACAAAAATTAAAGATTTTCAGCATATTGGTTAAAACATTGGGCATCTCATCAACCCCTTGCCTCCCATGCAAAGCATAAAATTGGTTGTGCCTTGGGGCACCATCTTGCCAGCCACCTCTTCCAAAAGGAACCACATTAGCACCTTGTGGATGAACCTCCTTGCCCTTGTTGCTATATCGAGGACAATCTATGGCCTTATACCCTATTTCCCCACAACAAGCACTGATATTCCTCAAGCATGGGCCACAATGACACTTACCACACTTTGGACACACAAGAATAGGAGTCATACCCCTAACACCTTGGACCCTCAGAATATCATTGGCCACCCACTTTTAAAATGCATGAGAAGACTATTGGCCCTTATGGAATCGGCCACCGTTTTGGAACTTACCTATAAAATAGGCCCTCTTAGCCTCATGACCCTTCTCTTCCTCACTTTGTCATCTTCCATTTGTTTGGCATAGGTTATCAAATAGGACAAGTCCATATCCCCAATCAACATAGTGGACCGTCATTCTTCACTCACTAAGTCGGACACCCCCATCACGAATTTGTTCATTCTTGACCTTGGGTAGGCAAACAAGTAAGGAGAAAACTTTGAAAGTTGGCTTAACTTGAGGGAACATTGCTCCACAATTATTGAACCTTGTCTTAAATTCATCAATTCCACCAATTTAGCTTCTGTAAGCTCAAGAGAGAAGAACCGATTAAGGAAATGTCACAACCCAACCCCGGGGCCGCGAATGGTGCCGATAGGACACCGCGACAACCACTTATACTGAATCTTTACTTACGACAGC